>OX411307.1:155389645-155585409 GCA_948150685.1 Rhaphigaster nebulosa
TTTTTCATATGATGCCAATTGTTCTTCAACGCTAATGTTATAGTTAGTGGAATAACTTATTTTTATATTTAGTAAAGTGATTATGTATTGGAAGTATTTCTTTTCTTTTTGTTTTTAATTTCATAGCCCCGTAATATATACATATATATTTATTTATTTTTTTCTATTCGGTATATATTTATGTGTGTGTTCCTGCTTACTTAAATGTTTCAAGCACGGTAACTGAACAGAAAATTGATGTAGTATAAAAGAATATAGGCCCTAGAAGTTGTATAAAATATGTCTAATTCCAATGAAACTTCTAATTTTGGGTGTTATATTAATAAAAAAATGAATGTAAATTGTTTCCAGACATAAAACAATATTTCCGGAAAAATAAAATAGTACATATTAACAATGCAAAAATACCAGAAGTAACGCAATGCACATAATGATCAATGCAACAAAGAAACTAAAACAAAAATGAATCAGTAGACATGGAATTCTCAACTGTTTCAATCATCCAGACGCCTCAATGAAGAATGGTTTAATGAACATTGGAACACAAAGGACGACCCCAGCAAAGGAGATTAACTTCCATGCGTGTCATTGTATCCGTGAAGTGAGTCATACAGAAATGTTGAAATTTTGAATCGACAGAAGTAACGTTTTCTAATAATTTCAGATGAAAAAGCTGAAACTAGCAAGTAGCAATTTATAAAACTGAAATATTTCTACAGACTTCGTTATTATTATGAAATTACCTACCGAGGATTTACGATCTAAAAGGCTTAAAGCCTGTACCTCCCCCATTCTCGAAATCCTAACTGATGCTATTCTCCTGTTCAATTCTTGGTCTACACCCTTCAGGCACATTTCTGGTGGCTCATAATTTAAAATATTACAGGCTGTCGTTCCATTTTCTGTTCAAACGAAACACGATTCGACCAGCTTGAATCTTCAACAAAACTTTTCAATCTGAAATATTTTACAAGTTCATTCCCATCTTCATTTTTTTTTTTTTGTTCAAGATTCCTTAAACATTCCTTATTCATGTTGTTAATGAGTCATAATCGATAGAAATTCTTTAGCATATTCTCAACACGTTACTTATTTCAGGAGTTATCTAGATTAGCCTTCACCGACCTCAATAATATACAAATAAGTAAAGCTATACGAGTATTTCTAAGTAAATTATTATATATAAGAATGGGGTCATTCCACATTAAATCAACCAATGGAAAAATAATTTTAGACACGGCGTTTATCAAGAGGCGTAGGGAGGTGGCGACCCCATCGCCCGGTCTTGATACCGCAGCTAGCCACTTGCCCTCCAGGTTGGGGGAACAACACACAGACAGTACACTACAACACCCCTATATTACAGACAAAGGACACCAACAGTACACACACTAGGGTCTCCTCTAGGAAGCCGCCAATAATGGCGAACCTGTCAGGACGTTTAGGAGGCAGCCTCTCCATCTGACTCGAAAGACGTAGGTCTGATAAACGTACTCTCCCAAAATCCTGTCTATCAGGAAAGATTTTTAAAATCAAAAAGATATCTGATTTTTTGATTTTGAGTTCTAAACTAAAAAAAAAAAATCGATTATTGTTGACAGGTTTTGAATCATTGAAAAGTTCATAGCTCCAAAACCACTTATGCTAAAATGGGAATGCACATACCAAATCTTATAATGGCATCTCAAAGGAATGATATAAAAAAAAAAAAAAAAAATTTATGGAAGCTCATTCACCAGTTAATAGATCAGTAATAATGTCGGGTACGATAAATAACTAAAAAACGCAGTTTATAAAATGACTTTCACAAAGTAAATTTAATTGTTTAAAATATGACATATGCAGTTTATCTCCATTTCAGTTTGAAAAAGCTTGCGTAAAAATACAAGGTTTTATTTTATTTTTTTTATAATCGAAATCATAAAAATGTCATCATGAGATTTGGCCCATACTTTCTAATAATATACACATATCTTTTTTAAAAAAAAAAATCGTTTTGGTGCTTCTAAAAAAATGACTTTTAAGAAAGTTTTAAGCATTTAAAAATTAGTCTGGTAAATCCAAGATACAAGTAAAATTCAAACCCATGTAATTTTGAAAAAATGGCACAATTTTGAGCTTTCTGGGGCAAACAGTTTTGGAGCTATAAGCTTTTCAATTATTTAGAACGTGTCAAAAAAACATTCG
This sequence comes from Rhaphigaster nebulosa, assembly GCA_948150685.1. Lineage (NCBI taxonomy): Eukaryota > Metazoa > Arthropoda > Insecta > Hemiptera > Pentatomidae > Rhaphigaster > Rhaphigaster nebulosa. The sequence goes on from OX411307.1 coordinate 155,391,833, forward strand.
ATTTTTATTTTTATTTTTTAATGTATATCTTAACAATTAAAAATGGTAAAAATAAGAAATTTGGGAGTTAACAGAAGAAAAAAAATATATACATATAAAACTCAATTAACATGAGACATTATAAGAATATATGTGTGTATACCCTCGCGCAAAAGTATATATATTTTTTTATTATTGTCAGTTTCTTTTTTGACTTTTTTTTTTCTTTTTCTGTATTATATTACTTTAGTTAAAGTGTAAATTTTCAAATAATTATTGTAATGCTGACATAGAGACTATAAAAGCTGGGGTTTGAGACCTCATTAATATGATGTAAAAACATTAAAATAAATTATTTGTTTATATAAAAATATATATAAAGTTAAAGCCTAATACACAAGTCCAAAATCCAGTATACATATGAAATGCGCTCAAAGATAAAATGGAAAATATGTTTGCCTTTTTTTTTTATTTAAAAACGTTAAATGGAGTCAGCAAGATATTTTGACATTATAAATTCTAATAAAATACTGCTGTTATCCATAAAGAATATGAAACACTTACATGTTTTTTGTTGTTTTTTTTGGGCGGGAGGGGAGGAGCGGGATAGCTCATTGGTAAGGCACTAAGTTACCGTGCTCCCGATTCCGGGTTCGAGACTGGCTGTGGCAGATAATTATTTATTCTGTTATCAGCCGTGGATCGACCCTGTGGGATCGGGAGACGATCCTAGGGACCACCCAACCTCTATAAAATGGGTACTCTTAATTGGGGAAAAAACCTGGCGGTTGAGCGTGGTCTCGGCCAACTCTCCTTCTTGCACAACCGTTGGCCTAGAAACAGTACTGTCCTTAACAAGTACTGAACCCAAGACCCTTCATGGGTTGTAGTGGTACAGGTTTTTTTTTTTTTTTTTTACATGTTTTTTTTTCATGAAATATTTATATTTATTAAAAGAAATATACGATTATAATAATATTTCCATTTATATAATATTTATAATTTTATTTTTGTTCGATATTGGTGATCAGCTGTTTCATATAACATTCCTTGTTCTTCATTATAGTTCGACTTACTGTCGATTTACGGCGTGCTCTCTATAGTGGTCTAATCTGCATAAGCTAGTTATGCCACCGATCATATAGAATGCATTACATTAAATGATGAATGATGCATTACATGAATTAAATGCATGCATGACAAATGATTTAATAAGAATTAATTCAATAATATAATTTTACTGTAAATTTTCATGTACTGGTGACGACTAGATTAACAAAACGTCGACCGGTTGGTTATTAAGTGTACTTCCAGAGCCACGAGGATTTTGTTGATGAATCTTTCAAAAGCAACTCAATAGGTGATGTTGATATCGTGTAGCTTCTGGGAGAATCGTCATAAACAATTCGATGGACAAGTGAGACGATCGGAAGAAGCTCGGATTCGAGTAGCAGCAAATTATCGATAATAACGTAATGAGGCGAGTCATGACGAAGAGGCACCGAAGTGAAATCGTACCTGCTGGGACAGCAATGAAAGTGAGATCTGTTTCCTGGCAGCTCTCTTTATAGGAAACCATTAGCGATGTTGCCCACAATGGCTGAAAAAAAAAAACGCGTTCCGTAGGATACTAAGATGATTTTAGAGGAGATATCAACAATAAAACATGTAGGTACAATGTGGTTGGGAGAATAAATGGAATGACTTCCGCAAAGGCTCTCAACCCTATCCTGTTTGGATAACCATATTCAACGGAATGAATACTGAAGCTTCCTGATATACAGAGTACAGTTGTGAAACGCGATGATTTAAAAATTAATTTATTTATTTAAGAATTAATTTTTTATAAATTATTTATGTATAAAGTACATGAATAGTCAGTCATTACGAAACAAAAAAAAACACTGGCAAACAATACAAAAAAAATACTACTTTCCAAATACTACCGAGTATATGCCTACTCATATATATATATATATATATATATATATATATATATATATATATATATATATATATATATATATATATATATATATATATATATATCATATCGATAGTTTTTTTTTAATAAATCGAAATAATAGTTCGATATATCGAAAAAAATATCGTAATTGCGATATATCGGGCCTCGATATTTTTAATATTTTAAAAGGACACATATCGATATTTCTGGGACGATATAATTAAGATATTGTTTTTATAATATTGCTATTTCTGTGTCGATACAAATAAGATATTTTTTTTATAATATCGATAATTCACTGCCGATATCATTAAGATATTGTTTTTATTAGGCTTATGTAGAGCAGACTTTAAATATTAAGAAACAGGAGTTAGTTCCTACCCCTTTGATTCGCTATTATTCGCTGGTTTGCTATTATTTTATTTATTTAAATGTCTGTAAATATGGTGTGAATGATCCCTTTAATCATTATTACTATTGCCCTTTATTGAGACAGCATGTAATATTACTCAATAAAAAAATAATAATTTTAGAAAAATATTAACGATGTTTTTACGCCAATATTATCAAGAAATTGATGTTGTTAACTGACATCGATATTTTGCTTTCCACATCCCATCTTTAGGACAAAGTCGCTATAGATAGTAAAACGAACACACCACAACACAAGTTTTTATGGTTCTTTGTTTGTCGAACCCGCCGTCCTTGTATAATTTTTTTATATTATATTTATTCTTTTTTATTGAAAAATATCAGTTTTCGATACTCAAATCTTAATATCGATATTACGATTTATGGGGGGGGGAGGGGGGAAATATCAGACAAAAAGATATATTTTTAACGTCCCGAGTCGTATCTGTTGTTTTGAATGAACTCTCGCAGGATATTGGCGGGTATTGCTTCATTCTCGTCACAAATGTGATTTTCGAGAGTTTGGATAGTCGTGAATCGGTGAATGGGTGAATCGGCCTCAACCACTTAAGTATCCACAGAAAGTAAAAAAAAAAAAAAAAATCAATCCGCAAGCCGTTAAATTGGGAGGGCGAAGGGACCAAAAAAATCCCCGTTTCGAAACATTATTATTATTAAAGTTTACATAAACTTAGTGTTTAGAATCTTCTTTTTTTTTTTTGTATTGCATTGAAGGCAAATGGCTAATCTTGAACTTTATATTTCTATTTATATGGTCATAGGGAATAAGTTGGTCAGTCGAAAAATAGCCAAAATGAGTTAAGTGTACTGTGATCATCTCCCAAGCATTCTGCATACTGAAGTTGGTGACACAGCTCAAATTCAATCGGAGGCATAAAGATATGGGTTTCTTGGTATCACGTAAAATAGCGTACGTTCTAAGTTAACTCAATTTACTGTACTTTGGAGCAGCCGCATATAAAGTCGTAATGTTTATTAAGTTTTAAATTGCTGTATAAACACTTTTTCGCGTTAAGATCGTTTTATTTTCTTAATTATTTTTTAGTTTTATACTTTCGCATTACAATATTTTTCTTATTATATAATTTTCTTAAAAGTCATAGAATTTGACAATATAAAAATAAAATTTGCATTGTAATTAAACCTTGTTATAATTTCAATTCGTTATAATTTTATTTAAATTCACATTAAATAAAAATTTGTGAATTGAAATAAAAATATTTACGTACAATAAGTCATTCACTCTACAATAACCAATTTCATTCACGTAAATAAATAAACCTAATAAATGAAGAAATCCGAAGAAAATAATCAATCAATTTTAAGTGCTATGAAATGTGTGGGTAATTATATGGCAAATGTGAATAAAGTTAGGTAAGTCTGGTGAATAATTTAGTAAGCTCAGGTGAACAATTTGATAACTAAAGGAAATCCAAAATCCGTTTCAGAGACTTAATTTTGTTTCGAAGCATTAAATTAAGAAACCTATTTGAGTTATATTGATCTGGTTATATTCTCCAACTTATGATGTACAGCTGTATCAGTATTTATCTATCTCTAGGCCTGTTGTTTATTATTTTGATTTAAGGTAACTGGAACCTTTAGAAACTGTTCTTCAAAATACTTTGTGATTTCCATTTCTCTTGGACATTTTTTTTTAGTTTCCAAGAGCTAGTCCGCAGTTGCTCTGGTAAAACATGATTGTTGGTGTTAGTGCAGATCTCTGTTGTGAGAGAGATGCATGTGGTATACACTTTTCCCTAATATCATGTTTTAACGAGGCAACTTCGAACTAGAGCATTGAAATAACATTTGTTTTTATCAATATATTTATTCAATTATGTTCAACATTTCACTTTCAAGGCTGTTATTGAAGGTTTAAAATGTGAATCTGAGACAATTTTTGTACTTTTTTCGTTTGTTACATCAGTATAATAATCCTCTGGAAACGAACTTATACGCACTTTCCTCACAACCGATACTGTTTCAATAATGAGACTTCCATACAGCTTGTATGCATCTACTCCTTTAAGGCAGGCGCAAGTGCTAACTAAGTACTACTAATTTGAATTATCAAAATGGACGGGAAATATTGAACTTTTAAGTTTAATCGTAAATATTGTTTAACGTCATTGATACTGATAATACCGCTTACATCTCGATGTTACCTTGGATTCGTGTGCACAAAGCATCTGCGAACTTTAATTTATTTATTTCGCTTGAAGTGCAATAACGGATGCGCCTTGATAAGGCAGGACCGGGGACACTTTGTGTTTTTAAATTGCAGTAACAATAAAACATAGTCTCATACACCCACTGCCACCGATCCCTTTCTTTCCGTGACCACACGCAAATCTTGCGCTAATAAAAACATCTGCTTCCACGATAATAAACAATATCCGAGGATCGCCTCCTGTTATCCCATGGGTGGCGTGGAAAACGATCAGCGGATGGTATGCGTCACAACAGTTTATCCGTCACTCAACACCTCAGTCACGTTTGTCTACGCCTATCACAGAAGAGGAGGATCAATTATTTCCTTCTTCGTTAGGAGTTAGCTGACGGAATCCGATATCTGTTCAACCAAGACCACCCCAGCTAGAAAACGACTAGTCATGAATCTACAGAATGCGGATAGAATCAATAAATCAGTCCGGGGATAATTGCATCAGGAAACTTTGGATCATGCATTATGTGCAAGCAACTGAAAAAATACTAACCGAATAGAGGATATTACATCACTCCAAAACAGTTCAAAAATATTCTAGAAAATGGTTGATAAAATTAAAATACTTTGAATGCGTGTACTCTGGTATGCAATTATTTCATCTTAGTAGTTTAGTAATTATATGAGAAACTATTTAATTGGAATATTCCTAAGTAAAATCCTTGAGTAAGCAACTAACCAGTCAACGTTTCGACAATTCAGTCATCAACAGGACAGAAAAAACAAGATCATATGTATGCAGACAAAATACAGCACATCTCACATCAATAGTCTAAAAAAGAAACATAAATGGTCCAGTGTATGTGTAGATACCTAGGCGTGATGTAATTTCCTAAGTTGGTGTCTATTTGTAGACCATTAATGTGAGATGTGCTAAATTTTGTCTACATATATGTGACCTTGTTATTTTATGTTCTGGTGATGCCTGAAATGGCGAAACGTTGACTTAGTAGTTTGCCAGTTTATTACTTTGGAATCTTCCAATTATTTCCTAACAATTAATTTTTAATTCAAGTTTCTTTTAGAATAATTTTGTCTATTATAAATGACATTATAAAGCACTTTGTTGTCTGTTGAAAGAAAAACAAGTAAAACAAAAATAAAAAAGGCAAAGTATATAAAAGGGACTTAGAGATCATATTAGAAGCTTGGAAAAATATATAAATACAAGAGCAGCAGAAAATGTTATTGAAGATAAATACACACTATCAGTGTAGATAGTTAAAAGAAACGGAGCAAAAAGTTAAAATCCATTCGTCCATCTATCTATAAAATAAACCTATCTGAGAATACACTAACTCTCATCGCACTATGAAAAAATTTATTATGGGAATGTTTGTAAGTATGCTTGTTAGTTCCCGCAAAGTTCGATAACAAGGAATATGAAGGATGATATGCTGAATGGAGAGAAACAATAAAATAAGTAATAGAGTCGACTGTTTCGGTATAAAAAAATAGAAAGGAAATCACTGCTCCAGCGTTCTAACAAGTGAAAAAAAATTTATTTAGCAATTCTCTTGAAGCAGTATCCAAAATAAGGAAACAAAAATAGGTGTCTTTCATGGTATCAGACAAAATATAGCACATCTCACGTCAAGATTATAAAAAAGACAAATCGACACTCCAATAGCTGTTTGGATACCTTAGAGTGATGCACCATTCTTAACACTTTAGTCTTTTAGTTAAAAAAAAAAATCGAGTTCGTCAAATCAGAATCTATAAGTATTTACTTATAGATTCTGACTTGACGAACTCGAACTTGGCGAACCAATAATAATTCAATGAATTTTCCTGTTTCAAGCCTAGAAGCTCATATTTCTTTATCGATTAATCGCTACCCAACTGCCCCTCTGACGATCAGCCTCCCACATGTAACTGCAATAATTATTCGTTGATTCACAAATTTACTAATCCTATTAACTCAATACCGTAATTTACAACTCACGCATTCCTCAAATAGTGAAGGAGACCAGGAACCTGTTTCTTACCGAATATTTTACAAATTGTATAATTAGATACGCTGCTGAAATTGCAGAGGAAAGTCGCAAATTTCTAATGGTAGTTTTGATTCTTAGGCGCCCTTCATAATAGCGGCGCCTAAGTCATGATCACGTCTTTGTCACCAAATATAGCTTTTCCTTACACAAACAACACAATAAACAACACCAGAAATATTTATTAATAGAATTTTTACAGCCCACACACATTCATTTAATCAGAACAACAACTGACAAACTTTTAGAGATATACATAACATGAATAACATTTCGTTAACGACCCTTACATTTATTGATTATGGCATTAATCGATAATCACGTTCATTGCCGTCCCCTACAAATACACAGCCCATATACATACCACGTCTCCTGATTTTTATTAGGCATTACACAAAAAGTTGAATCCAAAATTGAGCTTAAGGACAAAAACCTATTATTTATAAAACAAATATATATTTTAATACATAACAATATATTATACACACTGGATTGGAACAACGAGCGAAAAGAGCAGAACCTCTTGGGAGAAAGAAACGGTCTCCAAAGAAAGGCACACCACACTCGAGAATTCAACCCCGCCCGACCTTTTCAGCAAAATTACTATTTGGGCTTATGTTCTAACAGGATGATCTCAGTTAATACTTATCGTTTTATACAACGTTTAATATGGAAGTATTTTGATAAAAAGCTTTTGTTTGGATAAAACTGAAAATTTGTCTAAAAAAAAAACAGATCTTTTGTGATGGGCTCCTTTCTAAAACGTAGGATTGATATTTTCACTGATATAACATCTCTTTAGAATTAAGTTTCCGTCATAAAATACACCCCATTCCACTGAATATTCCAGAATTATAAGCGCTGGAGAAGTATTGGAGAAAGTTCGGGGCTGAATATGAGCTCAAAAGAAACTTCAGGCGACGCAGTTGTGCCACATCAAATATCATGCCTAATTTCCTAAAATGAAGGATTTTAAGGGGAATGCCAATCGAATATTGAACACTCTGTAAAAACTGCAAAGTCGATGTCAAAATATCGGATATCAAAAGCAAAATATCTATATTAAATAATATTATTTGCTTATCCTGTGGATTTGAATGATATTGAAGTATCGTATATTGTTTTGTCTGACACATTTTTTTTTTGTTCAAATTGTCGACAGCCCATGTCGTGATCTTTATTCTTCATGGGGGTGAACATTCTAAAACGTTTCTGGGTCATCCATTTCCGCACATAGCTATGCCATGACTGCCTTTTCTTCTTCGACTTAACATTTCCGCTACCATCCTCCAGATTCCCTTATGCTTCAGAGTGTTTAATATGTGTTTAACTTAGCATCTTTCTACTTTTTTTTTAATCACGTGCTCTTGACATGTCCAAAAACTTTATGTTCTTATTACTCCATAAAGGATAGTTAAGAGTTCCTAATGATTAATTGCACTCATCGAAGTATAGAGACCGAACTAATTTGCAGAGGAAGACATCTAGTAATAACACTTACTGCCTCATCTGCCTAACAAAAGCGTCAAGCTGTTGATTGGCCAGAAAAAAATGAAGCGACTGTAACACTGACGTCACTACCACTATCATTGGTCTTAATAGCTGATTACTCTGGGTGATCGAATGATAGGGCAATGCATGGTGACGAAAACAATATTAATTTATAATTTTTTTTACGTATCAAGATGTCAACATTTGATCTATTCCGCATTCAGTTGATAAACACGTTAAGACTAATTCATCAATACGAGAGACTACCTGTGATTAATTACATAGAGCCGCAATATGGTATTTTATTGTTTCGTTTAAATTAAAAAAAGACTTCCAATAATACCAAGAGCACTGTCTTTTTGAAATGACGCTAGTAACTGAATTATCTCAGTGTTTTAAAACAGGACGATTTTTGTGATATCGTGTATGCCTCTTGTAACGAGACAGCCCACATGTTTTAGAAGTGGGATATGACTTCATTAAAGGAAAGATATTCTGCCCCTGATCTCCTTTCTTTACGAGAGCAGGGATCTTTTACGAAAACTTGAAAACTGTTCTATTAGAATAATATAATTATTTGTATACATACAAACTAACTAACATTAATATATTGTTCGTATAAAAACTATTTGGTCCAGATCTTTTTTCGTCAGTCACAAGCGATACTCTACGAATCGAATATATATATATATATATATATATATATATATATATATATATATATATATATATATATATATATATATATATATATAATACTAAATTTGACATAAAAGCTGCTAAGAAATATATTACTTTAAATTAAATGAAAATATTACTTTAATAATTGTATAAATATATATATTATTGCCGATAAAACCAATGTATTCAACAGAATGTTTAGTCGTTCTATAAAATGAATAACAAAAAGCCTAAAGTATGAAATTGAATAATTTTTATCCTGTATTACATACAATATACACTACATTGGCCTTATGTACAATGCAAAATTGTCCAGTACCATCTATTTCATCCTGGGCGGATTTTACGCATCATTTAGAACGTCCAGGCATTCATTGTAAAGAATACTTGATTTTATACACTGCCGGTAACGTATACACTAAATAAGAATAATTACTTTGAAATATATACAATAAATAATAGTGTAACTTTCGAAACATATACAACGTCTGAAAATATTACTTTGAGATAAATTAAAATAAAATGTTGTTACTTTAAATAATTTTACATGTATTATGTTTTGGTTTTACCATTACAAATATTATCTGAAAAATCAAATAATTCAACTATTTTTTTTTCCATCTTTAGCTTTGTTCTAAAAACGCATATGATAGATTTCAACGGCTGAGATGCCATTTTTTTTTCGGAATACTAAGCAAATCCACCGTGCTCGCGTTTGTCTTTAATTAAAATCGCTATTTATTAATCACATTTTTTCCTGAGTATGAAAATCATAATCTCTGTAAATAAGGTACACAATATTATATAAATATGTCAATTTTCTGCTTCCAATCAAATCTAGTTTCTGCATCTTATTAACTAATATACTTCCAGCTGTAGGAATTACAATAATAATATAATAAACAAGAAGACGATGCGTCTGGAATTTTCGCAGTACTTGGTATCCTTAATTTTAATTAAACAAATTAACAAATAAATTACCAATTGATTGTTCAAATATAAATAGAAAAGAAGATTTTTCCTTATTTTAAGATCTATTCATCTAGAGAAAAAAAAAGTCCCGTATTGCATTAAAAAATTAATGTATTTTTTTCACATTATTAAAACGTTTCGGCTCAAAACAAAGCCACTTTCAAGCTTCCTATCTAATAACATAATTTAAAATTTAACACAATTTAAAAAAACAAGCAAGATCGAGATTAATTACAGGACATTTTATTCAATGTTTTTAATACTTTTTTGTTATAATAATTGAACTGTAATTATTTAATAAACAAACAATTGTAAAACATATTTTTTGAACTGATTAAATTTATTTTTAAAAAGTTCATTACCCTAATATGGATATTTATCGATTAAAAACAATTAGCCATAACATTTTTATAATATACTGACATCAAAAACTTCATTTTTTCAATAGATAACAAAAATAAAATAAAATATGTATTTTTATGAAACTACACTGATTTTGACCTGATTTTTTTTTGGTATATATATATATATATATATATATATATATATATATATATATATATATATATATATATATATATATATATATATATATATATATATACTACTACTACTATAAAAGTTAATATTCAGTAATTTGCTTTAGCTGTGTCTGGATAAAAAATAAGGACGTATAACCACAGCAGAAGTGAAATTTCGGCGCCAAGTAGCTTCTAAATCACTCGTGAATAGATTAATAAGTGAGTTTATCGGAGAGAGGACAATTAAATATTCCCGGAATGAAAGAGACGATAGATGAGACAGAGAAAATATATGATATCATGTATATAGAATGAACGCAGATCAAGGCCCACTAAAATTTATGGAGGTAAGAATAGCAGTATCATACCTGGAGGAAGACCCTGGCTTAGCTGCAACAGCTATCGATCCAGGTTAGACAAAGCCAGAGGAAAGATTACACAAGAGATGAAGACCCTGAAGAGACTCGGAGAGGAAGTAACAGAAGAGAAAGAAGAATTCTCATTTTTAAAAATTGAAATAATCATCCAGCATCTGATGAATTAAGAAATACGTCCTCTCATCTACGGTTAAGACGATAAGTTGGACATTTATCGGCCGACTTAGTGCTGATTGCCCATTTAGTGATTCGTTCACTAGCCCCTCCGACAATCTCACTCACCCACTTCGGAACTCGTGAATCACGAAGTACCAAGATATACAGAAATATTATGCTCTAAAAATCATTGTAATCGTAGTAATTTATAAGTATAAAAGATGTGAAAGTGCGATTTTTAAGTAGTAAAATGCCAAATAGGTACAATGTATGATTGATAATCAGAACTATCCATTATAAAACTAGATGTTGTAAAGAGACATACAAATTAAATCGAATAATAATAAGAATTATGAGCTAAAGCTTCACGACCGTGACGTAGAAAGAGGTAGTATCGGCCAGAGACAGCGCATACCTAAATTCACTTGTTTGCTTGGCCTCGTGTGTTTATTTATGGTATCTTATCATTATCCACGTGGCTGTCTGTCCTAGTAACTGAGAAGTGTAAACAGAAATTCTTCCTGTTTCGTGACAGTAAAAAGCATTACATTACAGGAAAAACATTGAAAAAACATAAAGCGAATTATTTAAATTCATAAAAACACTAAAAAAAGACTTCCGTCCACTAATGGGCCAAGCTAAAATCATAGAGAGAGCGGGTCTCACGTGGAATTTATAGAGATAGTGGAGTCTAACGTAGAGTGTCTTGTGAGAGTGGAGTCTAACGTAGGGTGTCTTGTGAGAGTGGAGTCTAACGTAGAGTGTCTTGTGAGAGTGAGGATGAGGTCTCACGTGGTCTATTGTAAGCAAGAGAGTGTAGGCTCAGGCAGAGTGTATAGTGTGAGTGGAATCTAACATAGAGTGCATAGTGAGAGTAGGTCTCGCGTAAAGTGTATTAGTGTAGAAGTCTCACGAAATTGTACAGAGAGAATCTATGTGTGGCATATTTTATTGTAAGAGTTACATGTGTAGGAATTGTAAATAGGTATGTCAATCAATCAATGATGATCCATTACTTAAGTCTATAACGGAAGATAACCTACAAGTTATTGGTAATACGTTTTTGTTCTTTAATGCCCTTCATAGTATCCGGATGCGAGTTCTGATAAGATCGAAATAGGTTTTCTGAACACCAATAACCAAATACAAGAATAATGACAATTAAAGGCTTAGCGAACTCGAAGGCTGAATGCCGATACCGCCTATCTCTGTCTACAAAATTCGGTTCACAGACTACCGTCCAAATCCGTAAGATCACTCTTTACACAATCCTCCCACCTACGTTTCGGTCTACCCCTCGGACGTTTACCAGTCGGCTCAGCGTTTATTAAATTTTTAGGAATTCGTTCGTTACTGAGCCCAACAACTTTACAAGCCCATTTCAACCGTCGCGAAATCACTTCAATCATATTAAAAGGGTGCATGCTCCGCAATTTCGCGTTGTGTAACCTCCTAAATTCTCCTTTGGACTCATCCTTTTTCGGACCAAATATTTTACGCAAAACTTTATTCTCGAAGACCTTAAGGCGTTGTTCGTACTTCAAGGTTAGCGGCCACATTTCACAACCGTACAGAACAGTAGACTAGATAATAGTTTTGTATATTCTAACTTTTAAGTTTCTGGACAAAATGCGCGATCTAAGTAATGTTAATAACCAAAAAATAACAAGCATTCCCGCCTTTATTCCCTCTTGAATTTCGTTTTTTCTAGGATTCATAGACCCCCAAATACTTAAATTTCTCAACATGTTCAAACCTATTCCCTCCTATATCTATATCATAAAATCGCCGCCGGTTTTGTTGCTAACAATATATTTCGTCTTATCCGTATTTATTTCGAGGCCAACCTTTTTACCGGCTTTCATCAACGTTATTGTAATCAGTTTTATAGTTTCCACGTCCTCACTTAGCAATGCCAATCCGCAAACCCAAGCACGGATATTTTACTACCCAGATCTAAACCTCTTTCGGTACGCATCATCTTTCTAATGACAGACTCTAGACCTAAATTAAATAGGAAAGGTGAAAGGGAATCACCCAGTTTTAAACCCGAGCGAACTTCAAATTTCTCCAAAAAATAATTACCGATTCTAACTTTATTGAATGTTGAATCCCTACAAAATTTACTAACTTATTCGGTATTCCCTGCTCAATCAAAATATTATACAGTCTCTGGCAATCAGTGGAATCATAAGCCTTTTTTGAAATCGACAAAAAGCTGATGAAGTACACCGTTGTATTCCATTTTTTTTTCTAATATTTGCCGTTGGTTAACCAATAATAATTTGATCGATGGTTAACCGATTCCGTCTAAAACCACATTGATAGTCTCCGATAATTTCCTCGGCGTATTCCGTGATTCGATTAGTTAGGATGAACGAGAACATTTTATAACATACCGGGAGGAGTGATATTCAGCGGTAGTTATTACAATCCGTCCTTTGTGAATCGGAATAAACATAGATTCTTTCCATTCTTCGAGCATTTTTTCATTTTCCCAGATCTTTTTAACAAAAAGATGTATTTTAGAAACTCCAGCTTCACCGCACGCTTCTATTGATTCACTGAGAATATTGTCGATTCCCGCTGCTTTATGAGATTTTAATTTTCCGATGGCTATTTCGACTTCCTTCTTACTCGGTTCTTCAATTAGCGGTTCAGCACTCATCATATTCAGAAGGAGGAGATTGACTATTATTTCCCGAATTCAAAATACTTTCAAAGTATTTCTTAATTATATTCTCAATGTCCCCGGGATCGTCCAAGATATTATTTACATCTCTAATTCCATTCATTGCCAGTTCAAACCATTTACGCGATCCTCTTATAACCTTGTATACGCCTCTTACATTTCGATTTTATTAGTTTCTATGTCTATTATTTTGTTTTTAAGAAATTCTCTTATTTTATTTTTGAGGATTTTAGACGTTTCATTTATAAGGCTCGGAAGTTGGCAACATTGTTATCGCTTGCAATATTTAGAGCTTTTAATTTAGCGGCTTTTCTTTTTTCACAATAGTTTAGACAATCATTATCTGACCACTTTTGTTCTTTTTACTCTCCCTTTTCCCAAGACACAAATTACCGACCTTTTTGATATTATTCCTAATTCCGACCCATAACATGTCTATATCTTCACGGTCCTCGTCTAATGTAATGTTTCAAACCTATTCTTGACATCTACCGCGAATTGATTTCTAATTGAAGGGTTTTTCAATTTATTCAGATCAAAATTTTCGGAACAAATACCCCTTTCTTTGTTGTTTTTTATATTAAGTTTTTGTCGAGGTTTCCCTATTTTTAATTCATGATCTGACCCACGATAAGACCTCACGTAAATTATACTATTTTACCATCTTTGTTGTACCAAGACATGATCAATTTGATTTCGTGTTTGTGAATCCGGCGATGTCCACGTATACTTATGAATATCCTTATGTTTAAACGTAGTACTTTTGATTGTTAGGTTTTTCGAGATAGCAAAGTTTATTAGTCGGATCACATTATCATTACTATGCTCGTGCAAACTTTCTTTACCGATCGTCGGATAATATACATCTTCCCTTTCCACATTTGCGATCGCGTCTCCTAATATTATTTCCCTGCAGTTTCACGTTCGTTATTAATTCATAGACTTTTTAATTAAATCTCACACTCATGTAATTAAAACAACTATAAAGAGTTCCACATATGATAACGTATATAACTATAGTTGGTAGTTAAAACTGGGGGACCACGTAAAAATAAATAATCCAGTCAATGCTAGCATTCCAGCAATATTACGATTATACATTTTCTTTTAATTTTTTTAACAGCCATTTGAACAAGTATTTTATCTGGATGTTGCTTGTCTAACATCCCTCCGGAACCAGCAGGACTGAGAAATATGGGAAGGGGGAGGAATTCCTAGCATCACCAACCCTAATTTTACCAATAATTTGAAAAATTAATTAAAATTAAAAGGATTTATATCTTTTTTTTTTAATCTGGTTTAAATCGAATATTTATAAACAATTATTTTTCAGAAATAAAATAAAGTTTAGTAGTCTAAAAAAAAATAAAATAACAATAATTACATAAGAAAGTAAATCTTTGCAATATTTAAAATAATAAATAGGATTTCCAAGTCATATTCAACTTTTTCCAAGTCAAATTCAACTTTTTGAGAAAAATTAAACTTTGTCCAAGTCAAATTTAACTTTTTCAAAAGAAATTAAACGATTTCCGAACCAAATTCGACCTTTTTCATTTCGAATTCGACTTCTTCCATTTCAAATCCAAATCTTTTTCGATTTTAATAAATTAATCACAATCATGTTTACATAGTTATGTTGCTTACGGCTATTTTAATTATTGTGTTGTATAAACAACACGGTTTGTATTGACAGTACACGACATAAAAAATTCAAGATTTTGTTAAAATCTCGGGTGGTTTTGAATTGCTCTAAATGTGTACGCTAGAGTGGGTACAGTGCAGAGGTGGTTCCTATATGTTTTTTTCAAACTTTTGTGTAAATAAATTTTTAACCCTTGTATGAAATTTGTTTGAAATTTTGGCTAACTTTTCAATTGCATAAATTGTTTTGCTATACAGTTGTCTTACCCTTGGATACTTCAAATACAAACAACATTAAAAATTTCAGTAAATTTTGATTAATTGATTATTAGTATAGGACCGATTTATTTATGCATTTATGGTGCTTTATCGCTATAGGAACGTACATAGGAACAATTTTAGAAAAAGTTCCAAAAAATCTGTTCCTTTTTACTTAAGTAAGAGGTCGAACTTGGTCTGGAAATGTTTTAACTAGTCTAGGAAAAAGTTGAATTTGACTCGGAAATAGTATATATTAGGAGTATTGCGGATGGGAAGCTTCTGGTGATTGTAAAATTGTATGACTCAATGCTGATTATTAAAGCACAATAATAAGAATTTATTTACGATAACTATTCCATTTAATGGCCCGAATAACTCAGTTATTATGAATTATGTATGTAAATAACAGAGACAATCATTGATAGTACTACTTCAGCCTCGGTTTCTCAGAGCTGCTAGTAGATAAGAGTGCCATCCATTCCTCCTTCCCGGCTGTTTATCAACACATCTCGTTTCACCATCTTCTAAGAATTGATGAGCTAATGTTATCTTATCTCTTTCCTTTTAATACGAGCCGTGTCTGGCACAGCCGGATTTTAGCCAGTATCTGTACAAGTGTTTTTCTTATTTTTTTTCGTATTCGCAAGGTATTTCACTTTAAATAATAAAGGCTATGAGAATTTTAATTAGGGTATCTAATGAATTTCCGTAAATAAAAATCGTCAGTTTAGCATTTAGTGTTAAAAAAAAAAAAAAAAATATCTACAAATATCATTTCATTGGTCGACGATATGTTAGACATCGAAGATATATAATAAGTTAAAGTTTGTTAATATTACACAAATTCCATCATGGTGCTTTATCTAATTATTTTTTGCTGACTTTTCTATCCATACTGTAGATCATAACGACTCAGAAACAATGAATAATTGAGTTATTTAAAAAATCATTATGATACGGGGGTACTCCGTCAAGTACAACTTTTTCAGAACCATCTATGATTTGAATCTTTTTTTGGTTAAAAACAACTCTTTATTGAATATACAGAGTGGGACAGAAACACTGTCACATTTTGAAGGGCTGTAAAAAGCAAACTAATTTCTCTAGAGAAAACTGATTTCATTTTCTAAACGTAGATTGAAAATAGTTTAATTTCAGTGGGCTTTGAAAATTACATCTTCCAAATGTCGGCCACTATTGACTGCGCATTGCCGAAGACATTCCTGGAAGTTTTCCATCACTTTGAGTCATTTATGATAAAATGGCATTGATTTTTTCTTGGCTGATCACCTCATTTAAATCGTCCAGAGAACGGGTGGGGAGTTACCACCAGAGCAAAAAATCGCATGGAGATAAATCTGATGATCATATCGCCCATCCCAAGCCGCCGATATCAGTAACATAATTATTTAAGTATGAAGTAAACCACTTTCACTTTGGTAAAAAATATGCACATATTGATTCAAATAATAATAATAATATAAAATGATTATATAAAAAATTATAGTTTAAGATTGCCATCACTCCTTACGTATCTAGCACAAAGCACAATTCACTTTTAAGGAACGGACGCCAGAAGCCAAATATCGATATGTAATGAAATTATTAATAATATAGATAGCAATAATCAAGCAATAGCAAGAAAATATGATTATTCCAAAATATCGGAGGTTTCACTAAGGCACTGTTTTTTTAATACAAATTAATCTATATACACTGTCCAAACTTCAAAATCCTATCACCACACATCATGGAGGTCCATAACAAACTTTGTAAGTAATAGCATCATTATCGATATCCAATCCCAAGACTGAGTAAGGGGGCATAAAACGCTGAATTTTAGGTCATGAGTAGTGAAAAAGCTGAATTGATTGTTCAAATATAAATAGAAAAGAAGATTTTTCCTTATTTTAAGATCTATTCATCTAGAGAAAAAAAAAGTCCCGTATTGCATTAAAAAATTAATGTATTTTTTTCACATTATTAAAACGTTTCGGCTCAAAACAAAGCCACTTTCAAGCTTCCTATCTAATAACATAATTTAAAATTTAACACAATTTAAAAAAACAAGCAAGATCGAGATTAATTACAGGACATTTTATTCAATGTTTTTAATACTTTTTTGTTATAATAATTGAACTGTAATTATTTAATAAACAAACAATTGTAAAACATATTTTTTGAACTGATTAAATTTATTTTTAAAAAGTTCATTACCCTAATATGGATATTTATCGATTAAAAACAATTAGCCATAACATTTTTATAATATACTGACATCAAAAACTTCATTTTTTCAATAGATAACAAAAATAAAATAAAATATGTATTTTTATGAAACTACACTGATTTTGACCTGATTTTTTTTTGGTATATATATATATATATATATATATATATATATATATATATATATATATATATATATATATATATACTACTACTACTATAAAAGTTAATATTCAGTAATTTGCTTTAGCTGTGTCTGGATAAAAAATAAGGACGTATAACCACAGCAGAAGTGAAATTTCGGCGCCAAGTAGCTTCTAAATCACTCGTGAATAGATTAATAAGTGAGTTTATCGGAGAGAGGACAATTAAATATTCCCGGAATGAAAGAGACGATAGATGAGACAGAGAAAATATATGATATCATGTATATAGAATGAACGCAGATCAAGGCCCACTAAAATTTATGGAGGTAAGAATAGCAGTATCATACCTGGAGGAAGACCCTGGCTTAGCTGCAACAGCTATCGATCCAGGTTAGACAAAGCCAGAGGAAAGATTACACAAGAGATGAAGACCCTGAAGAGACTCGGAGAGGAAGTAACAGAAGAGAAAGAAGAATTCTCATTTTTAAAAATTGAAATAATCATCCAGCATCTGATGAATTAAGAAATACGTCCTCTCATCTACGGTTAAGACGATAAGTTGGACATTTATCGGCCGACTTAGTGCTGATTGCCCATTTAGTGATTCGTTCACTAGCCCCTCCGACAATCTCACTCACCCACTTCGGAACTCGTGAATCACGAAGTACCAAGATATACAGAAATATTATGCTCTAAAAATCATTGTAATCGTAGTAATTTATAAGTATAAAAGATGTGAAAGTGCGATTTTTAAGTAGTAAAATGCCAAATAGGTACAATGTATGATTGATAATCAGAACTATCCATTATAAAACTAGATGTTGTAAAGAGACATACAAATTAAATCGAATAATAATAAGAATTATGAGCTAAAGCTTCACGACCGTGACGTAGAAAGAGGTAGTATCGGCCAGAGACAGCGCATACCTAAATTCACTTGTTTGCTTGGCCTCGTGTGTTTATTTATGGTATCTTATCATTATCCACGTGGCTGTCTGTCCTAGTAACTGAGAAGTGTAAACAGAAATTCTTCCTGTTTCGTGACAGTAAAAAGCATTACATTACAGGAAAAACATTGAAAAAACATAAAGCGAATTATTTAAATTCATAAAAACACTAAAAAAAGACTTCCGTCCACTAATGGGCCAAGCTAAAATCATAGAGAGAGCGGGTCTCACGTGGAATTTATAGAGATAGTGGAGTCTAACGTAGAGTGTCTTGTGAGAGTGGAGTCTAACGTAGGGTGTCTTGTGAGAGTGGAGTCTAACGTAGAGTGTCTTGTGAGAGTGAGGATGAGGTCTCACGTGGTCTATTGTAAGCAAGAGAGTGTAGGCTCAGGCAGAGTGTATAGTGTGAGTGGAATCTAACATAGAGTGCATAGTGAGAGTAGGTCTCGCGTAAAGTGTATTAGTGTAGAAGTCTCACGAAATTGTACAGAGAGAATCTATGTGTGGCATATTTTATTGTAAGAGTTACATGTGTAGGAATTGTAAATAGGTATGTCAATCAATCAATGATGATCCATTACTTAAGTCTATAACGGAAGATAACCTACAAGTTATTGGTAATACGTTTTTGTTCTTTAATGCCCTTCATAGTATCCGGATGCGAGTTCTGATAAGATCGAAATAGGTTTTCTGAACACCAATAACCAAATACAAGAATAATGACAATTAAAGGCTTAGCGAACTCGAAGGCTGAATGCCGATACCGCCTATCTCTGTCTACAAAATTCGGTTCACAGACTACCGTCCAAATCCGTAAGATCACTCTTTACACAATCCTCCCACCTACGTTTCGGTCTACCCCTCGGACGTTTACCAGTCGGCTCAGCGTTTATTAAATTTTTAGGAATTCGTTCGTTACTGAGCCCAACAACTTTACAAGCCCATTTCAACCGTCGCGAAATCACTTCAATCATATTAAAAGGGTGCATGCTCCGCAATTTCGCGTTGTGTAACCTCCTAAATTCTCCTTTGGACTCATCCTTTTTCGGACCAAATATTTTACGCAAAACTTTATTCTCGAAGACCTTAAGGCGTTGTTCGTACTTCAAGGTTAGCGGCCACATTTCACAACCGTACAGAACAGTAGACTAGATAATAGTTTTGTATATTCTAACTTTTAAGTTTCTGGACAAAATGCGCGATCTAAGTAATGTTAATAACCAAAAAATAACAAGCATTCCCGCCTTTATTCCCTCTTGAATTTCGTTTTTTCTAGGATTCATAGACCCCCAAATACTTAAATTTCTCAACATGTTCAAACCTATTCCCTCCTATATCTATATCATAAAATCGCCGCCGGTTTTGTTGCTAACAATATATTTCGTCTTATCCGTATTTATTTCGAGGCCAACCTTTTTACCGGCTTTCATCAACGTTATTGTAATCAGTTTTATAGTTTCCACGTCCTCACTTAGCAATGCCAATCCGCAAACCCAAGCACGGATATTTTACTACCCAGATCTAAACCTCTTTCGGTACGCATCATCTTTCTAATGACAGACTCTAGACCTAAATTAAATAGGAAAGGTGAAAGGGAATCACCCAGTTTTAAACCCGAGCGAACTTCAAATTTCTCCAAAAAATAATTACCGATTCTAACTTTATTGAATGTTGAATCCCTACAAAATTTACTAACTTATTCGGTATTCCCTGCTCAATCAAAATATTATACAGTCTCTGGCAATCAGTGGAATCATAAGCCTTTTTTGAAATCGACAAAAAGCTGATGAAGTACACCGTTGTATTCCATTTTTTTTTCTAATATTTGCCGTTGGTTAACCAATAATAATTTGATCGATGGTTAACCGATTCCGTCTAAAACCACATTGATAGTCTCCGATAATTTCCTCGGCGTATTCCGTGATTCGATTAGTTAGGATGAACGAGAACATTTTATAACATACCGGGAGGAGTGATATTCAGCGGTAGTTATTACAATCCGTCCTTTGTGAATCGGAATAAACATAGATTCTTTCCATTCTTCGAGCATTTTTTCATTTTCCCAGATCTTTTTAACAAAAAGATGTATTTTAGAAACTCCAGCTTCACCGCACGCTTCTATTGATTCACTGAGAATATTGTCGATTCCCGCTGCTTTATGAGATTTTAATTTTCCGATGGCTATTTCGACTTCCTTCTTACTCGGTTCTTCAATTAGCGGTTCAGCACTCATCATATTCAGAAGGAGGAGATTGACTATTATTTCCCGAATTCAAAATACTTTCAAAGTATTTCTTAATTATATTCTCAATGTCCCCGGGATCGTCCAAGATATTATTTACATCTCTAATTCCATTCATTGCCAGTTCAAACCATTTACGCGATCCTCTTATAACCTTGTATACGCCTCTTACATTTCGATTTTATTAGTTTCTATGTCTATTATTTTGTTTTTAAGAAATTCTCTTATTTTATTTTTGAGGATTTTAGACGTTTCATTTATAAGGCTCGGAAGTTGGCAACATTGTTATCGCTTGCAATATTTAGAGCTTTTAATTTAGCGGCTTTTCTTTTTTCACAATAGTTTAGACAATCATTATCTGACCACTTTTGTTCTTTTTACTCTCCCTTTTCCCAAGACACAAATTACCGACCTTTTTGATATTATTCCTAATTCCGACCCATAACATGTCTATATCTTCACGGTCCTCGTCTAATGTAATGTTTCAAACCTATTCTTGACATCTACCGCGAATTGATTTCTAATTGAAGGGTTTTTCAATTTATTCAGATCAAAATTTTCGGAACAAATACCCCTTTCTTTGTTGTTTTTTATATTAAGTTTTTGTCGAGGTTTCCCTATTTTTAATTCATGATCTGACCCACGATAAGACCTCACGTAAATTATACTATTTTACCATCTTTGTTGTACCAAGACATGATCAATTTGATTTCGTGTTTGTGAATCCGGCGATGTCCACGTATACTTATGAATATCCTTATGTTTAAACGTAGTACTTTTGATTGTTAGGTTTTTCGAGATAGCAAAGTTTATTAGTCGGATCACATTATCATTACTATGCTCGTGCAAACTTTCTTTACCGATCGTCGGATAATATACATCTTCCCTTTCCACATTTGCGATCGCGTCTCCTAATATTATTTCCCTGCAGTTTCACGTTCGTTATTAATTCATAGACTTTTTAATTAAATCTCACACTCATGTAATTAAAACAACTATAAAGAGTTCCACATATGATAACGTATATAACTATAGTTGGTAGTTAAAACTGGGGGACCACGTAAAAATAAATAATCCAGTCAATGCTAGCATTCCAGCAATATTACGATTATACATTTTCTTTTAATTTTTTTAACAGCCATTTGAACAAGTATTTTATCTGGATGTTGCTTGTCTAACATCCCTCCGGAACCAGCAGGACTGAGAAATATGGGAAGGGGGAGGAATTCCTAGCATCACCAACCCTAATTTTACCAATAATTTGAAAAATTAATTAAAATTAAAAGGATTTATATCTTTTTTTTTTAATCTGGTTTAAATCGAATATTTATAAACAATTATTTTTCAGAAATAAAATAAAGTTTAGTAGTCTAAAAAAAAATAAAATAACAATAATTACATAAGAAAGTAAATCTTTGCAATATTTAAAATAATAAATAGGATTTCCAAGTCATATTCAACTTTTTCCAAGTCAAATTCAACTTTTTGAGAAAAATTAAACTTTGTCCAAGTCAAATTTAACTTTTTCAAAAGAAATTAAACGATTTCCGAACCAAATTCGACCTTTTTCATTTCGAATTCGACTTCTTCCATTTCAAATCCAAATCTTTTTCGATTTTAATAAATTAATCACAATCATGTTTACATAGTTATGTTGCTTACGGCTATTTTAATTATTGTGTTGTATAAACAACACGGTTTGTATTGACAGTACACGACATAAAAAATTCAAGATTTTGTTAAAATCTCGGGTGGTTTTGAATTGCTCTAAATGTGTACGCTAGAGTGGGTACAGTGCAGAGGTGGTTCCTATATGTTTTTTTCAAACTTTTGTGTAAATAAATTTTTAACCCTTGTATGAAATTTGTTTGAAATTTTGGCTAACTTTTCAATTGCATAAATTGTTTTGCTATACAGTTGTCTTACCCTTGGATACTTCAAATACAAACAACATTAAAAATTTCAGTAAATTTTGATTAATTGATTATTAGTATAGGACCGATTTATTTATGCATTTATGGTGCTTTATCGCTATAGGAACGTACATAGGAACAATTTTAGAAAAAGTTCCAAAAAATCTGTTCCTTTTTACTTAAGTAAGAGGTCGAACTTGGTCTGGAAATGTTTTAACTAGTCTAGGAAAAAGTTGAATTTGACTCGGAAATAGTATATATTAGGAGTATTGCGGATGGGAAGCTTCTGGTGATTGTAAAATTGTATGACTCAATGCTGATTATTAAAGCACAATAATAAGAATTTATTTACGATAACTATTCCATTTAATGGCCCGAATAACTCAGTTATTATGAATTATGTATGTAAATAACAGAGACAATCATTGATAGTACTACTTCAGCCTCGGTTTCTCAGAGCTGCTAGTAGATAAGAGTGCCATCCATTCCTCCTTCCCGGCTGTTTATCAACACATCTCGTTTCACCATCTTCTAAGAATTGATGAGCTAATGTTATCTTATCTCTTTCCTTTTAATACGAGCCGTGTCTGGCACAGCCGGATTTTAGCCAGTATCTGTACAAGTGTTTTTCTTATTTTTTTTCGTATTCGCAAGGTATTTCACTTTAAATAATAAAGGCTATGAGAATTTTAATTAGGGTATCTAATGAATTTCCGTAAATAAAAATCGTCAGTTTAGCATTTAGTGTTAAAAAAAAAAAAAAAAATATCTACAAATATCATTTCATTGGTCGACGATATGTTAGACATCGAAGATATATAATAAGTTAAAGTTTGTTAATATTACACAAATTCCATCATGGTGCTTTATCTAATTATTTTTTGCTGACTTTTCTATCCATACTGTAGATCATAACGACTCAGAAACAATGAATAATTGAGTTATTTAAAAAATCATTATGATACGGGGGTACTCCGTCAAGTACAACTTTTTCAGAACCATCTATGATTTGAATCTTTTTTTGGTTAAAAACAACTCTTTATTGAATATACAGAGTGGGACAGAAACACTGTCACATTTTGAAGGGCTGTAAAAAGCAAACTAATTTCTCTAGAGAAAACTGATTTCATTTTCTAAACGTAGATTGAAAATAGTTTAATTTCAGTGGGCTTTGAAAATTACATCTTCCAAATGTCGGCCACTATTGACTGCGCATTGCCGAAGACATTCCTGGAAGTTTTCCATCACTTTGAGTCATTTATGATAAAATGGCATTGATTTTTTCTTGGCTGATCACCTCATTTAAATCGTCCAGAGAACGGGTGGGGAGTTACCACCAGAGCAAAAAATCGCATGGAGATAAATCTGATGATCATATCGCCCATCCCAAGCCGCCGATATCAGTAACATAATTATTTAAGTATGAAGTAAACCACTTTCACTTTGGTAAAAAATATGCACATATTGATTCAAATAATAATAATAATATAAAATGATTATATAAAAAATTATAGTTTAAGATTGCCATCACTCCTTACGTATCTAGCACAAAGCACAATTCACTTTTAAGGAACGGACGCCAGAAGCCAAATATCGATATGTAATGAAATTATTAATAATATAGATAGCAATAATCAAGCAATAGCAAGAAAATATGATTATTCCAAAATATCGGAGGTTTCACTAAGGCACTGTTTTTTTAATACAAATTAATCTATATACACTGTCCAAACTTCAAAATCCTATCACCACACATCATGGAGGTCCATAACAAACTTTGTAAGTAATAGCATCATTATCGATATTCAATCCCAAGACTGAGTAAGGGGGCATAAAACGCTGAATTTTAGGTCATGAGTAGTGAATCTGGCCAATACTTGAATTCCAAAAATAGAATTATTTGGAAGAGTAGACCTGGATAGTGATCGAGCCAGATTATTCCGATAGTTGATTAGGCTGGAGTTATTTAATCTGGATTTTGGATGGGGAAGAAATGTTTGAAAGTTGCGGAAGGTTTAGAAAAAATTTTGAGTTCATTTAAAACTAATCTAACATTTTTCGTTTATTTGGTTTCTTATCCTGTAAAAAAGTAAACTTCGAAATACTAACAAATTTTTTAAAAGTTAATCGTGAACTGCACTGTGCTGTATAAAATGCATCACAAAAAAAAGGATATTCTTAAAAAAAATATATAAAATAATAACACTTTCACTTCGCCCTTGAAAGAATTTTACAGCTAATAAAACCAAAGACTTTAAATAACTTCATTTGTAAGTCAATCCATCAACTGCGGTTGTAACTTGATTGAGGTGGAATCCATGATTTGGTTAGCAAAACGTCAATTACATATCGGATTATCTACCAACCCAATTTCCAAGTCTTACTTTTTGACAGGATAAGAAACCAAATAAACGAAAAAGGTTAGATTAGTTTTAAATGAACTCAAATTTTTTTCTAAACCTTCCGCAATTTTCAAACATTTGTTCCCCATCCAAAATTCAGATTTAATAAGTGATGATGTGAGATAATTGGTAATTTAATATTATTTCACAATATTAATGTAATTGTAAAAAAAAAAAATTATTGTTCTAGCCTAATAGAATTATTTTTTTAAAACCAATTAATAAATCATTCGAATTTAGTGTGAATTTTTTGCTCAAATACCGCTAAATAATTCGGTGCTACTATAAATTGACATGATTGGATATAATGTGTATGTGTGTTATAGAAAAAAAAAAAACTGTACCACTATAATCCGTAAAGAGCTTGAGTTCAGCACTTGGTAAGGACCCTACTGATTCTAAGCCAACGATTGTGCAAGGAGGTGATTCGACCGAGATCACGCTCAAGTGCCAGGTTTTTCTCTCAATAAAGGGTACCCAATTTATAGAGCCTGGGTGAGCCCCAAGATGGTTTCCCGATCCCAAAGGGTTGATCCACGGCTGAAAACAGAATAAATAATTTATCTGCCACAGCCGGTCTCGAACCCGGGACCTAGAGATCAGCAGCACAGTACCCTACCCACTGAGCTACCCCTCTCCGTGTTTAATAGATTGCTACATTTTTTACCTGCTTGTATGTAATATAAAAAATGTAAATAGAAAAAATAAATGTGCATATATCTAGATATCACAATGTTTTTATCTTGGATTAAATAATCAATAATATAGAATTCGCCTTAACAGTTACCGCACATCAACAACCTATAAATTATCTGTATAAAATCAGATAATCACAATCTCAAAGATAAGGGAAAACATGAAAATGAAATTATGAATGAAGGCTATGAGAAATGTCAGGTAAATTTGATAACGATTTTGCCGCACAGGCATTACAAATCTGATAAGTAGAACAAGCCATCAAAGAAAGTGTGAATGATTTGAAAAAAAAAAAAAAAAAAAAAAAAAAACATTTTCGTTAGCTTGAAAGCCCTTTGACAGCCCGTGTGGTTTAGTGAGTAAAGTAAAATTTGGTTGGCAGTTCCTGTACTCGCCTATTGTTATCATTGGCTTAATTAACCAAATTTGGGGGGTTAGATGCCTGGGGAGCCAGTCCCCCTTCTCTTCCCCGGAGATACACCAAGGGGAGACTGGGCTAAAGTGGACATTGGCGTGTACTCGTTGGAAACTACTCCAATCAGGTGCTAAGGTTCCAAACTAACGCGTAGATATTAATTTCTATCAGAGTTTCAGTGATCGGTTTACCAATTTGTTTGAATTACAAACGATTTTCTATTTTTTCCAATATTAATATATAATAAGGTAAGTAGACCAGTGCTTCCAATCGCTACTCAAATCGAATTATGAAGAAAATGAAGGGTATATTAGACGTTGGAGCAGTAAACGAAGGGTCCATGAACCGTGTGCTGGCTGTGAAGAGGACGAAGAGTTCAAGTGGGAATTTTGTAAAAGCTGTAAAATAGTTTCCACGAGTAAAATTGATACTGAATGACTGAATTGGACTAAAATCCAAATCCTAATAAAGCTGTTCATTTCTATTGTTATACCAATAATTAATACTTTACATTGGTTGAATCATTATGACTAAAGTGTATTGAAATACAAATTTTAGTTGGGTTTTATTCTTGTATTGTTTCATTATGAATAATCAATAGTAAAATAAACACTGCAATCCAACACATTTGTTTTATAGTGATAGCAGACACTGGCCATTTTACCCCATTAGGCAGGGATATTATTTTTTTTTTTCTAAACTACAAATAAAAGTAGTTAGACTACTTATAATATAGTATAATATAATAGTAGTATAGTATAGTATAATAGTAGTATAGTAATAGTATAATTACAAATATATAACTACAAATATAATATATAACTACAAATATAATTACATATAATATATGTAATTAAAACAAAAAAAAACCTGTACATATACATATATATCACAATATATTTGTCTAGGATTTAATAACCAATAATACCGAATTCGTACCAACTGTATCCGAACATCAACAAACTCTAAATTATCTTCACAAAATCATGGTTTTTCACTCTGAGGGAGGCCTGGCAGATGCCCTAGGGGAGGCAGCCCCTCCCTCCACGAAGACATCTATCTACGCCTATCATCAATAATGTAAGTGGTTACCAAACTGGGCTGTACTTACCCCTTTTCGATTAACAAAGGCAGGGCAGGAACTAAGATTTTTGCCAGAGGGGGCAAGCTTAATTTTGCCGTCCCTTTTTCCATCCCCTCCAAAACATAGCAGTATTTTAGGTAATATATTTCTAGATAAATATTGTTCCCATAACATTTACTCATTTTATTGACTTAATTAAGGTCAAAACAACAATCAAACAAACCAAGATATAAACAAATAAAACATGATTGCTTATTGTACTACTAGTACAGTTATTAAATCACTTTCCGAATTTTCTTTTAAGCAAAATGATTATAATCTCGCCATGGTTTATGGGAACAAGTGCTATAAGGAGATTATACTCAGATTTGTTAACCTTTGTTGTGCAATCGTGTTCCTCAAAGAATTTTTAATTAGTTTCAGTTTGTTGAAACTCCTTGCTATAGAGGAAACAGAAATTGGGATGGTGAGGAATATTCTTAAGGCCGTAGTTAAGGTTTGGTTACTCCTCAATCAATTTATGTTTATAAATTAAACTTGTTATGGGTGACCGTTCGAGTAATAATAGTTTTATTAAATTGTATCGATTTTCGATTGAATTTGTTTTTAATTAATTTTATGGCAATTATTATTATTAAAATTTCGCTCGAAATATTCCGCCTCTCAAAAAATGCAGCTTGTGGCAAATGCCACCTTTGCTCCCCTCCCTTCCTGGTTCCGGCCATAAACAAAGATAGGGAGAACTGTTTTACTTTTTGAGAATGTTAAGGCTATTGTGGTAGTTGAATGTTATGTAGGGTATCTACTCTATGATTAATATGGTTCTGGGAGGATTTAGATGGGCTTTAAAGGGGTTTATTCACATGATTGGGGATTACTCTTGTATATGATTACAGGAGATGGAACTTGTAGATTAGGTAAAGCACTACAAATAAAATTCTAACTTTATGCAAGAAAGATAATTTCAGCTGTATTTTTTTTTAACAGCAATGTTAACCAGTGAAGCTTCAAAAATCCTAATCAAATATTATTTTTAACAACGATCAGGGAGCTCCTAAAAGCATTGTGTGATTTCAACTTACGAAGAAGAGCAGCGCAAGGTTATGGCAACTTTAGATCCTCACTTTAGCATTTTTTAGTAAAATACACCAGAATGTTAAACAGTTATAATTTTTTAAGAAGATAATTTTTTTAGCTCTTTTCATTAGATTATTATATAATATTTTAATTAAATATTGCATTTTATTCTAATTCAAAGAAATAGAAAATAGCTGCACTTTAATGTGATTCGAAATTCCTTTTAAAAAAAACACAGTAAAAATTGAGATGTTTAAAGGAATAAACAATTGGAAGACGTTAAAAAGGGCAATTTGTAATAATATAAAATAAGTAAAAACAAGGGTCGAAAATTTATCAAATTATATATCTAACAGAAAATTTAATTCAGATTAAGCTGATATGGACCCTATTTTTCTAATCGAAACGTACATTTTTTATTCGAAAAAATTATATTTTCAACCTCTCTGCGGTCTGCAAGGTTGTCCTATGCCCAGAAAAGCACTCGAGCACAATATTGTTTGCTTTCAAGAGCTAAAGATATATGGTCAACACTCGTAGACCTTGTTGGACTGTGGAATGTATTGAGCGCTTATCCCGACTCATGTGGAGAAAGACGTTTATATAAACTGTGACCTTAAATTTACAATTTATGTTGTAAGATAGAACATTTTTAAAAAAATTGCAATCTAATTATCTCAAAAAAATATTAGCCGTTAACGAACAATTGTCAAATTTTACAGAAATTATTGATTATTTTTTTAGCGATTATAATAAGTAGATTCAAAATGTATGAGTATGGGAATCTCCTATAAATAACCATGATTTGGTGAAAATTCAACATCCCTTAAATTGGCCACTTTACTCCCACCTTCCCCTGAATATTTGCTTCAAGTTTATTCGCACGAAATACAGTAAATGCTTAAAAATAGACTAGTACCAGCAAGTAATAGTTGCTATCAATTTCACTCATTTCACTCACTCAATCGAAAATGTATTCGTTCACAGTGAAAATAATTATAGTATTTACTATGTTTATAATAAACTATAATAGATTTTATTTAATGGCTAATAGATTATTGAATTTATTTAATCAGTAGTGTCATCTATGGGAATATTGTAGGTTCCTGTATTGAATGATAAAATCTTCATTACTACTCTTAAAACCAAACCATTTAATTTATTATTATTTTGTCGTGTTTAAGAATACTTTTTTGTTGATGTTATTCAAAATACCCACACATATTAAATTACTAACGATTTTACCAGCATATAAAAAAAAATTAAATTGCCGAAATTCATCTTTTGTAGCATGTGATTTTATTTTATTCATTAATTTGGCATCAATCATATTCACGAAAGCAAAAAAGAAATCATCCACAATTTTATTCCTATGAGAATAAAAACAGCACAACAGGAATTTCCTTCATTTCGAAAGCAGAAAAGTTATCACTGTGCGGAAAAAAACATGTGATTAGTGTTGCTATAGGCAGGATCTTCAAAACATTCCATACAATCTATAGATTAAGCGTGAAGCCATGCTTGGGAGTAGCAAAGAATGATTATGGTATCTCAATTTTTTTCCGGAAAAAAAGGTTTAGGATTATCATTGTTTTTCCAGAATGGGTCACTTTTAAAGTGGCTCATAGAAGTATGAATACTGGCACTTTTGATATGGGCCAATGATTTAAGTCCCAATTAAAATATTTTCCCAGAGTGGAAGAATTTTTGTTGGCTGAGTTGCATCGTTAATTCATGGCGCCAGAAGCTTGTTGGAGACGCGTGGCGTGATCAGTATTCAGGAGGTCGTTCCTAAGACAGGGTATCTTGAGTAAGATCCAACGTGCAATGCGTAGCACGCAATCTTACCCTTGATTTTCTTCGAATTTCTAACTTGTTGAGTGCCATTACGAACGTTCTTGGGCATAGCTTTTCACTAGAACCTATGTCTTAAGCGTCTTTATAGCCAATGGAAGTGGTGTTCTTAGGGTGGTAGATGTCTATGCTATTGTACACAAATGTGGAAATTTTCAATTCAATTTTCATCAAAAACTTGTTAAATTCGGTACAGCTAAAGTTTCTTTGAAAAATCTTCGATGCTCCTTAATAAATCATAAACAAAATTATCATTAAAGATCTCAATATTCCTTTATTTTTTCACATTTGGACCGAAGAAGACATATTTCTTGTAATTACAAAATTCAAACTCTCATCAAAGCTCTAGTTCAGGGGTTTCCCAGACCGACTGCTGTTGGTACGTAAGGTCGTTTTTTACGTAAGGATAAGTTTTTACTATTTATCTAACACATTTGTAAATTTTAATACAGGCATATAACGAAAATAAAAGTTATCGAAATATTTGATCCTATTGGCATGACTAAAAAGTGGTGTCAGAGACATCGTTGGCCGAGCGAACTGTAGCACCTCTCCATCACGCTGAAGCCAGAAACAGACATCGGTTCGATTCTGGCAACTGATAGTTACTATTATTTAGTGGCGGATCCATTGAATAAATCTTTACCTCCTCACTTAGGCTGGAATACCCCCTCTAAGCCATATCAAATTAAACTTACAGAAATCTTTTCAACATATTTCCCGATGTAAAATAGCAGGACATACTCACACGTCAAATCAAAAACAGCAATATGAAAGAATACAAAATTTATCATCAGGATCATTCAATAATAAATACATCCTTTCTACAATTTTTCCCCGATAAAATCAAGAATATCAAGCAAAAGCTTTCACTAATTCCTTTGGTGAAATTTTAAATGCTAAAATTTAAACTCTAAAATTTTAAATTTCTTCAACCGCACATCCATATCCTATCAACTAAACCTATAAGCAACAGACACATTAAGAAAGTTCTCTCAAAACTAAACCACATTAACATCTTACCAATCCAATTTCATTTAAGCACATTTCACATTTACAGTTTCATACCCATAAACTGCATACGTTCATAAAGATTCGTTTTATTTTTCAATAACACTTCCATTTACAATACTTTCTAATCGATGTGCAGAACAGCCGTCAATGGCCAAAAATAATTACTATTTGGAAGGCAAAATATAATCAAAAAGTCATTTTTTATTTAGGCATGTTGTCCGAATAACGGTAAAAATACTATTGGGTTTTCTAATTCGTGTTAGAATTTTGTAGAAATGTAAATGAAATATGAACGAGATATTTAATAGCTATAGAATTGCATCTTAAAATTTATTTCCAATCTGTCCCGAATTTGTTCTTTTATTGAATTTTAAGCGCAAAAATTATTAAGGAAGTAAACAGCGGTTTAATTGTTGGAAATTTATTTTCTCGATTTTAACGCTAAACTTCCTTGAAAAAACTTTTCACTGAGCTCATTTCAGTTCCTGACTGCTTTTTTATAAGTTCCTTCCGATTTCATTGCGTAGTCTGGGATTATATGTCGCATTACATGTTCGGTAGGGTTAAATGTTCCAAGCCGAACTTTTCAAATATCAAAGAACATCATATAACATATCATACAATGTGACGGGTTTTCACTCCATATTTTACCTCGAAAAAAATTTGATATAATAAATCACATAAAATATATAAAATGGGCTACATATTAAATTTTATTTTCATTATAATTTAAAAAGTCCCTTCAGAGGTGATTTCTTAAATAAATAACAGGTCCCTGTGGTTC
This sequence comes from Rhaphigaster nebulosa, assembly GCA_948150685.1. Classification (NCBI taxonomy): domain Eukaryota; kingdom Metazoa; phylum Arthropoda; class Insecta; order Hemiptera; family Pentatomidae; genus Rhaphigaster; species Rhaphigaster nebulosa. Next base: position 155,424,029 of record OX411307.1, read on the forward strand.
TTAATTGGCAAACCTAAGGCGCAGGAGATAAGACAGATTAGATCTTTTATCAGCCGCCATCTTCCATTTCATTTTCACCACGACGAGGGCTGAGATCATACTGACCCCACTCTCTCCAAGGTTGGTGCAAATTGGAAATTTAAGTAAAAGTTAAACAAGGGTTCTCGAGGGGAAAGTAAGCAGCGGCCACTAGCCACGGGCACAAGCTACGTGACTCCCCGCCGGGCTATTTCCACTTGTCAAGGGAGTGAAGTGGCCAAAAAAGCCAAAGGTCAGTTCGACATGCAGCATACAAGCATAAATGGAATAAAATTCAATTCCGAAAAGTCGATGAACAGTCTCAGAAATGGAAAAATTAACATTCCGAATCAATCTTTCACTCCTACTGTATCGTCGTAATTTCGTTTCATAAAATCGTAATCGTCGAAATATGTCGATTGTAAATTTTTAGATTTTTTTTTCTAATCGTTGACGAATACAATCTGCCAAATTTGCGAGAATAAGCAATCGTGATATATGAATCTATTCTTACCACATTTAGAGACAAAATAATAGGATATAATAATGGCTAGATAAGAATAACAATAATATGTATAATAAACATATAATATATATATATATATATATATATATATATATATATATATATATATATATATATATATATATATATATATAAAATTCTAAAATAGTAAATATAAAAGTAAAAATAAAATAAATTATCATCATAAATGCAACAATACTTAGGAACAATATTTAGAAAAAACAAGCCTACCACCTTATTTATGCAGATTAAAATAGCACTAAGGATAATTAAACTGACATTGCGTCAGAAAGATTTATTTTGCTCTTGTATCAAGAATTCAAACCCTTTCCTTTCACCCCCTCAAAAAAAAAAAAAATACTGTCAATTTCATTCAACTTGAAATCAAAATATTTAATAATACGTGAACAACGATTATTAATGCTACATAGCAATCGAGAATACCAATTGTATGATATGGCTAACACCGGGGGTCTGGGAATGGAGATACCTCATAGCAACAGGGGGTGGGTCCTCCGGGAAATTTCTAAAGGTCACTCATCAAAACTGAATTTTTTTTACATCATTTGAAGCAGTCAACTTGAATAATTAGAAATTCAGTGGTTGTTTTTTACATAATGATTATTACAGGAACAATAATGTTTTTCGGGAGAAATTTTTCATATTTTTTCTCTAACACTTAATAGCTAAAGTATGCAGTTTTTAACCCACCATTCAAATAGACGCCACTCCCTTATTATTCTTTGTACCATTAAAAATTGATATAATTTTAAGCAAAGTACTGTGAAGTAAAAGTTGAACAATGTAGCCGTCCTAAAACACAGTTTAATTGCAATAATGCGTTTACCTCAACCGTACGAGGCGTCGACGTGTGTTTAAACCGAAAACAGACATTTGATGCAAAATTGTCGTAAATAGTTTACTTGAACTTGAACGGTACAATAAAACTTGAATTCGAGAAATAAAATTTAATTGTAGTCCAAAAAGCTATTTTTGTTATGTGTTATTATTTAAAAAGAGAACATCTTGTAATTCTTTAATTATTTGGCTCAGATCATTCATAAGGGGTAATTAGTTAAGGTAATATATATGGTAGTTTTTTTTTTTTGGGGGGGGGCTTCATCCTGAAAGCCACCCCTTGGAATCCGCGAATAGTTCCGGATCTTTAAATACATAATCAATTTCAAAGGCAATCAATCAAAATTAAACCAAAATCCTGAAATAAAATATTCATAATTACCCCTTATGATTTTTATCCTCTCTTCTTCTATGGGTTGAAAATGAAAGGACGCTTAGGTGGATTTTATATAGCATTTATCAAATGCTGCTTTGTGGCACATATGTACCTCCTTATCTATGCCTTAGGATTAACTGTTGCGGAATAACATTGTTGGTAATTTGTTAATCGAGTAGAAAAATACACGTCTTTATCTTTATATTAGCCATATCTTAATATGGCCTAAGCAACTATTGATAGGAGGACCCTGGATTTGCGCTACGAGAGGAATTAGAAAGAAGAGAAGGTATGCAAGCATATATCTGTAATAGCATCTGTAGTATATCTGTAAAAGGTAGAGATATCTGTAGTCAACAATGCTATATATATATATATATATATATATATATATATATATATATATATATATATATATATATATATATATATATATACACGAGTATAGTAAGCAGTAAGTTCAAAATAAATGAATCTCTAATGCCCCTCTGCCATTTGCTGTGGCAACTTTCACCAGGTTTTATTGGGCGTCATGTACCATTTCTGTGCCATGGAATAGTTTGTTTCAAGCCGGGTCCATTACCCTCTCAAGACATAGGTGAAACGGTCGGTCGCCTCCGGATGATTCGCGAAGTTGACCCAGATCTTATCCTCGGGCTCTTTCCATCGGGGGAACGGCTGTACGTCCTGAAGTGGCACACTTCTCCCCCGCATTCCTGAACAACTTTCGAGGGAACCGCAGTCTCCATCCATGCAACATTATGCCGGCCGCTAGGAAATTCATCCTTTAAGAAACAATGCGACTCAAGGGTATCAAACCATCGCTTACAGCTTGTGTATCTTAACGCATATCGTTAGATATACGAGAGTTACCATCAACTGAAGATCCATTTTATTTTAGTTATTTTTTTAGTAAACTGAAATTATAATAATTTCTCTATAAGAGATTTTGAAAAGTATTTTCATACATATGCCATTTCATCATTAAAATATTTTCAATGCAAGGATCTAATAAGACGGAATAATAATTCACATGAACAACTTCTGCAGACACTACGTATATGGTATATGGCGCCTACATATATACTAGGTTGTTAAAAAGTCCTTGTGCATAAACACAACCCTTAATTAATTAATTAATCCTATAAGAATGTTTTTGTTCCTACTATTTATGTCAATGTTTACTTTGACTAATCCTTTAATTCCTTGGGACATTAGTAGGCTTTATGGGGTCATTTACATTTTTAAAACGCCAGTGCAATGTCAGAATAAAAAATCATGATTCGCGGTCTTATGAGCCATTACTGGAAAAAAGGTTTAGGCGCAAAGACAGTCGCCGAAGAAATTTGAGCCATAGAAGGAGAGTCAATTATCCATCGACATACGGCCGCACTTTGGTTCAGGCGTTTCAACAATAAGAATATGAGCCTTGCAGTGAACCTAGATCAAGTCGCCCATCGGTCGTTAATGATGACGTTCTTCTTGAATGTGTGAACCAGGACCCATATGCCACTACTCGTGATTTATCGGCCGTAGTAGGGACTTCTAATGCCACAGTGGCTCGTCATCTTAAAAACCTGAGCGTACGGAATTTAAGACCAAGGTTCGACCCACATGACTTGGCAGAGGCCCAAGCCCAGTAGCGAGTTGATATGTGTATAATTTTGCTTCAAAATCCGAATGACGAAAGGTTCTGGAAAAAAATCATCACAAGTGACGAAAAGTGAATATTTTTAAAAAACCCTAGCAAAAATAAGGAGTTGGTACGGGCAGGTAAAGTTGCAAAACCGGAGGTTCGCCAAGATCGGTTTGGGAAAAAAAGTAATGTTTTGTGTTTGATGAAACTTCGAAGGCGTTTTGCATTTTGAGCTTGTTCCTGATAGTCGGGCAGTGGACTCCAACCTTTACTGTGAGGAGCTAGACAGAGTTCATGCAGTTTAGAGTGCAAAGTACCCCGCTTTGGTCAACAGGAACCAAAACATTTTGCAACACGACAATCCCCCTGCACACCGTTCTTGTTTGACCAAGGAAAAATTATCGGAACTGCAAGAAGTAAACGTTTTGCCTCATCCTGCGTATAGGCTATTGCATCATCAGCTTGTTAAGATCAACGATGCCGAGTAGCTCAGTGGTAAGGCACTGTGTTAATATGCGGTACCGGGTTCGAGATCGGCTGTGGCAGATAATTATGTATTCTGCTATCAGCCATGGATCGGCCTTGTGGGATCGGGATACCCTCCTGGGGATCACCTAACCTCTATAAAGTGGGTACCCTTAATTGGGGGAAAAAGCCTGACGGTTGAGCGTGATCTCGGCCAAATCACCTCCGTGCAAAACCGTTGGCTTAGAAACAGTACGGTACTTGCCAAGTACTGAACCCAAGACCCTTCATGGGCTGTAGTGGTAGAGATTTTTTTTTTTTTTTTTTAGACCAATGGCTCATATTTTAAAAGGTCGGATCTTTAATAATTATCAGGACGTAAAAATTGGATCTGAAGAGTTCTTTGCCTCAAAACCAAAGGAGTGATACCGGCATCAAATCCAATTAATGGCCGAAAGATAGGTAAAAGTAGTTTATATATATATATATATATATATATATAAAGGACTTTTGTAACAATCTATTATAATTTTTTAATAAGTCTTTGACTAAGTCCTAAACTTCTAGCAGTTCGTTATGAAGATGCCACCTTTTCAGTTCTTGCTTTTCAAAGTCTGAACTATTGGTAACTTTTAAAAAGTCTTTAATTGACTTACTGTTAATGTCGAATTTCGTCCTTGGCTATTCTTCTCCATTTAAAAGCAGAGTCCTAATTAATTTTCATCTTTATCTGTCGAACAACGGGCACTCATAAAGTAGAAGTTTAAAAGTCTGTCCAAGCCATTCTCGAGAGCGAGTAAGGTCATTAATTAAATTGGATATTTTTAGATACGATATGTTCTTTCCATGTTCGGCTAAAATCTTTTTCAGTTTGTAGTGAGTGGATTTGAAAAAATTGTCATTATTTTCGGAATAAATGGTTGTGGCAGATTTTTTTTTTTATTTTTATTTATCTTAGCGTTCATTTCGAATAAAAGCAATAATTTTTCCTCTGTCATATTTTAAAAAGAATTTTGAGTTTCAGAGATTGTGGAGACAACCCACTTGCAGCTCCTAAAGGAATTTTCGTTTATCCATTTTAAATCCTTGTAAAATTGATTAAACTCAGTTTTCATAAGTTTTGTATGATATGTCGTTCAAAATAGTTTAGTATATTTACATATGTTAATACATAGATATTTTAATTGTATTTTAATTGGAAGTGGGAGGGAAGTTTGAAAAGTATGTAGCTTAAAACCATCAAACGGTATTCAATAATCGGTCAATCTATTGTGATAATCAACAATTGTATTATATGGTCTCAAAACATAATACGATGGCATTATATTATACCTGCATTTAATTAAAAAGCATATTTATCCCCCCGGAGTAGGCACGTGGGGTACAGGTGTCCCCCAGCCGTCTGCAATGCGGTATACGTCATCGTGTGTTTACATTAGAGATCTGAAATTCCCTTGTTTTTAGTTTCCATGTCTTCACCCAACAGCAGCAAATCTTCATTATACCCAAGCACTGATATTTTACAACTCCGATTTAAACCTTTTTCGGTAACTACGAGTATCATCTCTATAATGACATATTCTAGTGCTAAATTAAATAGAACAGGTGAAAAGGAATCGCCTTGTTTTAAACCCGAACGAACCTTCTTCATGGAATAATGATTACCGATTCTAACATTATTGAATATTTCGGACATGCATATCCCTACTAGGGTTTCTAACTGTCGGTCTGCGATTTTTTTTCTCGGTCCAACAAAGCTTTCAAGGTCAAAAAAATCTCAAGGTAATTAATGAATAATATTACATAGATGGTTAAAAAAATAAGACAGAAGAGGATTTGATAAAGAATTAATAGTCAGCCGTTCAACCAGCATTGCGGCGTATAGCGGTAACTTCTTTGATATTCCCTGTTCAATCAAAATATTATTTAGCTTCTAGCGGTCAATGGAATCATAAGCCTTTTTGAAATCGATATAAAGCTGAAGAACTACACCGTGTTTTTTTATTTTTTTCTCTAATATTCGCCTTAAGGAATTTGATCAAAAGTTGAATTTAAAATTGATAAACATATTATAAATAAATTGTAATAGTTTGTTTAACTTTCTATGTATTCTTTTATACCTAAAAAGCAAATAATTTGTTATAATTAGGAGAAAAGAGAGTTAAAAGTGATTTTTATTTTGTGGGGGACACAAGTACTCCACGCGCCTGAACGTGTAAGAAGAAACCTAGTTCAGGAGGTTAAGAAGCCTAATTCAGGGTTAAATGTTTCAAAAGGCTGAGTGAACCCTTTTACAGGAAAACCGAGAGGGGAGGATATTCAAGAAAAACTGGAACCGCTAAAAAGATCTTTACTCAATCATTAACCACTATTGCAATCAGCACATCCTAAACTGGATATTCTAACATATTTGTTTTTAACATCCGCTGCTGGAGGTTTAGGGCAAGGAAGATAGCATTTAAGTGTTCTATAAGAAACGAATTAGAGTTTAGATAATCTTAGATAATACGCCTATTTTCATAGAAACAGACAGAATAATGTCAGTTTTAAAGGAACAGAATTGATGTCAACAAAAACCGATGTAGCAGGATGAAGAGTTCATTAGTAATCAAAGATTTCTGGCACATGTGGTTGATCTCTGAATAGATAGGTACACTGGATACAATACGAAGGAGCTGGGCTGATTCACTGAAAAGAATTAACGTTTTTTATTTTCCTCGAATTATTGATAACTCACTCAGTAAAAAGATATCTTTTAATAATTTCATAAGAGAACCGCTCATCTAGAGAACCTCAAGAAAAAAAATAGTGATGAAGAAATAATACTATACCAGTAGAAAACGTACTTTAATAATCGAAACAATAAAGCAGAGGTTTCTAATTGTCGGTTGTGTTTTGTTTTTTTCTGTCTAAAAAGCTTTCAAGGTAAAAAAAAATGTCAATATAATTAATGTATAATATTACATAGATGGTTAAAAAATTAATTTTTATAAGTCAGAAGCGGATTGGATAAAGAATTAATAGTTGAGCAGCCAACAACGCGCCGTATGGTTTTTGACCCGTTGAAGAATTCCTAACAACATTTCGTTCATTAATTAGTAGATGCAGCTTATCATTATGAAGCTTAATGGTGACGAAACTCTCACTAAATTATCTAATATTGATTAAAACAAACCTAATCTTCCACCGGTTTTCTCACAAAGAAAAATAAAAAAAGGAAGTTCTTGGTACAATATGTTTTGTGTATTTTCAATTCCACTCTTTTGGTGGGGTCAAATTTCAGTGAAAATTTTGGCTACTATTACAACAATAACTGGTTTTTCTCTCTTTTTAAGAGTTAGCACATCTCTATAACACTTCCAATTGAGTTGGAGGGTTCAAACTTTGTATATGAATTGAATAGGTGTTGGAGAAGTACCTTTTGGGTTGTCTCGACTTCTTTATCCCACCTCCGCCATTTCTCGATATTTTCAATTTTGTATTTTAATTGCTATAAAAAATAATTTGAAATATGATCATAGTGACGAAGCTCTGTTTTTATGTTTTTTTATTTTTTTATTTCATGCTGGCACCTCTGATATATTTGCATAAATTTATGAAAATAATGTCTATTGAGTAAGTGTGGACAGCAATCATGCAAAGCATTTTAAATTGGTTCTCAAATCATTACAAGTTGGAAACACAATTGATGGAGTATTTCGTCAATTATGGTATTTAAAATTATGTAACCTTTAAGTAATTCGGACGATTCTTACATTGTCATCAGCGAGCCTTCCTGACCTCATTTTCTATTGCCTTCATTTTTGGGCATATTTATTTGACTCTTTTCTTCTTTGGCAGCGTTGAGGTGGTGCTGGAGAATATTTCTATGATCAGTAATCATTCTACAAGTCTTAATCTTTAAATTATAGATTAGAATTGTAATATTACAGATTCATATTTATTTTATCATAATTGATATAATGCAGTCTCTTGATCCTTGCTAGTATAATGTCAGGGATTATTACAGAAAGGAGAGGGCTAGAATAGAAAATAATATAGATCTTTTTAGTGGATCATTTACACTCACTCATATGATAATGAGTGATCAAGGGTAGCTACTTTTCAGTGAATCACGGATTTTACGGTTTATTTTCAAACCCACCCCCGTCCCAAGCTAGATAAGTAGCCCATATTACTGAATCAGAAAATCATGAAAAAAAACTCATTGCGATGAGTGAATCTTTCTGATTCTGATCCCTAGAAAGAGTGGATTTGTCCGTCAATACTTAATTCTAAGATGCAAATGTCTAATTACCGAAGGTGAAACTAGAATTTTAAAGTAGAATTCTAAAATATAACATTAATTAGGCAAAACGATTACGAAATAATATGGCTCGATTTTTAATTTAATGTTCACTAAGTACTTCTTTTATTGGCTGCATGAAAAAAAAGCACATGTGGCTGGTGAAAAAATTTCCTTTCTCATTTCCAACACGCTTTCGCTTAGGCCTTTCTTTTCACGTAATTGTCTAGTTTCCCACATTGGCCAAGTTCGGAATGTTATCCCACATGCTACAGATATAATGAGAGGTTGCGAATCCTATTTAACTGGTTCTGATATGCTTAAACTCTATCATCTTAAGAATCAGCTTCACCGATTGAACATGAAACCATTTCGAATTTTCAACAGAAAATATTTATTCCTGTAATATAATTTTTATTTGAAAACAAATAACACCTTCATTGATCTTGATTAAACTAAAAATTGAGAATTTCTGAAAACGTAATATAAAAAATATAATCGCCTATCGGTGTTCTTCATAAAATAGGAAAGTTCAGAATTTTATAAAGTATTTATGTATGGCTGTATAATTTAAAATATCAAAATAGTACTATAAAGATTTCAGTTACACATAAACATTTATTAAAATAAATTATTTTTAAATTTAGGGGTAGATATGTATATAGATGTTCAATAAACAAGGCATTGCACTAGTAACTCCTGGTCAGAGGCACCCCTAGCCTCCATAAAAGTGGGTACCAGACTCTTCAATTGATTTTGGAAAGAACAGCTGAGCGTAAACATTGGTCAAAACAGTTCATCCTTACCTCCTGGCATACCGAACACAATACCCGCCAGGAGGGTTGGTACTACACGTATTAATTTCAATACCACATATTGTAAAGAATAAATCTATATTGCTACTATTATTATTATCTTAATTGTTTACTATTTTTTTGCTACGGAGTATAAGTCCTTCAGTAGAAACTCTATTGAACAAGACCACTTCAGGACCAAACACCTTACTGGATAATCTGATATCTCGATGTAATAAAAAAATAAAATAATAGTAGATATTAAAATACTTATACATTATAGGAACCAAAATGAAACAAATGAGCAAATGATTCATTAATATACATAAAAAAAAGTATATTGCCTCACCCCAATCCTCTTTCATATCTATGTAGAACAGAAATCGTGGAAACAAAGATGGGGGCTCGCAGAGGATATAGTGGTCATATCATCGGATCAGTAAGATATGGAATACATGATGGGGAAACTCCTTACAATTTACGCACAGTGGGGTCTGGAGATAAGTACCGAAAAAATGGGACATGCCTTTCAACTCGTCTGTTTCGACTCTCTGCGTGGAGGATTGGGCGATCCCACAAAGTATTGTTTTCAAGTATCTTGGGGTGGCATTAGACATCTTCGGTACAGTCTTAGGTATACTGAAAATAAAATCACAAATGGGAAAAAGATAATTGGCCTTCTAAACGGTGCACTATGGAACAAAAAGGTTTCTCTCCCAACAAAAGAAAGAATATACCACTAGTTCCTCATAGGGACAACTATATAAGAGCCAGAATCAATGAATCGGAGACAAAAGCATATGCAAATAAATTATTGGCTTCAGAGATGGTTTTTTAGACAAGAAGCTGTGCCATATCCAGAATGCAGAGGATTCAAAATGGAGAAATAATAAATAGAGTAGGGGCTTAAGTAAATATTTTCAATAAAATTAGCGAAAGATGATTGATATAGTACGGACACGCCAAGCGAATGGAAGAAACCCCTTTTCATCGTCCGATCCAACGCGTTTGCCATGTTCTTCGAGCTTTTCACATTCAGGTAATAAATTTAGATCACTAAGCAAACTTATGTTGAGTTGTTTTTAAGTTGAATTGTCATATCATATCGGCTGAGCATCTTTATAAATAAGTCAAATTATTCCTGATTGTGGATTAGTTAATTACAACTCGTTTTCTTTTAAAACTATTTATTTTGGAAATTTAAAAATCATAAACGTATATACAAAAGTTGTTTCATCTCATGGCAACTGAGAAGTTCAGTAACCCGGCCTGACGATAAATCGAGGCCTTCTGCTGCAATTTAGTTTCCTAATGATGTCCTCTTCTATGACGTAGTTGATTGTAGTATATCACTGCAATAGCGCTCTGCTCTGGTTCATACAGTATACTTCTTTTCGAATCTCATCTCCCGCATTGTTTTAAGGTAGTTTTCTAAGAATCACACAGGAGGAGTATAAAGGAGAAACAGTTCGTAAAAGGACGCCGACAGAAGGTTACATAATAGAGAAACAGTTGTAATTAACTTCATTCTAACAGTGCAACTAGTTTCTACAACAAAGAAGGAAAAGGAACGGGTATTACACAACTTTTTAAAGAAAGACAAATCTTAGGTACTGCTGAAGAAACAATTTCTTACAACCAGTATCTACTGTTGAGATCCATTTTTTTTTCCTTTTGTTCGAATTGAGAAACTTGAAGTGGTGGACTTGAAGAGAATATATACATAAAATGTGCAAACATCTAATCAGCAACCATGACGCGGTTACGGCATCAGATAACCGTGAAGAAAAGAGAGGGAGCGCGTATCCTGCCAAGAAACACGAGTGACCCGACCCTTCACTTTCTAACATTGCACTTGGAATTAAAGAAGATAAAAATGTACGCCTCAAAGAAAGGCCTTTTGAAGTTCTCAGATAAAACAACCGTTGTTTTTCTTTATTTGCGATACCAGTAATGTTGAATGAAGTCATTTGGCGCTACCGATATTTGCATCTAAACCAATTATTGGATATTTTGTAAATATCGATAGTATACTCATTGATATTGATAGAATGCTCAATACAATTCGGTTTGATTTTTTTTTTTTTTTTTAATTACCACATTAATTATTACTACTTAACATTTATTATTTAATTTAGGAAATACGAATCGAATAATAATTACTGTGCCTGACCGAGAAAAGTAAATTCGAAAACTCTGTCAACAGGAAGATAGTTAAAGCAACAGGATTTAAGAAATCTTATAACAATCTCAAAACACGTGGACAACACATCAACATCAACAAAGCTGAAGCAATTATTTTTACTAAAAGACTATTCCCCACGAACAATTTTTTTTTTTATTAAGATACACAACTGCAGCATAGATGCAATAAGTGGTAAATAGACAATTATTACATGATGCTGGCTTGTGAAGAAACTACCTATTGATAGTTCCACAATGACTATTCTACGCTACGAGGTTCTGTGGCCATCTTCTTTTCAGATACGTCAGAGTGTTACCAAGAATAGATTGGAATGGCAGAGTACAATCTAGAAGGTTTGTATAAAATTTGTAATTAAAGGAAGTACATGTATCTATTTCGGGAAAAATCTGCACCAAATGGAATATTAGGGTCTAATATTTCAGATAAACATTATTGAGCGTAAAAAGCCTAAAGGGTAAATTCCTAATAAATTATACACCTACAGTAATGCATCATGAATGAAATAAAATATTAATGGATTTATAAAAAAAAAGATGGATTCAGCGTTATTTTGATCAACATTAACAATTAAATTTTAATAAATTTAAAAAAAAAAACGCTACTTAACATTTTAATTGAATTATTTGCAGACATTTTAACACAAAACATGTATTGATTAACAAACACTCAACACACCTTTGTTAAGACTTTACACTATTACATTTATATTTATTTGTGCATCCACGTATTTATATCATAGGTTACATATCTACATTTTGGTTAAAGAAATATCTGTGTTGATACAAATACAGTAATATGGCACAGAAAGAATTTTTCGGGATCGAGTCAAATAAATAATTTTTATTTACATACGTTGAGTAAACGAATAGGTATATATTTTATTTTTTTAATAATAATTTATTACCGAATGATATTGTAAGTTCCGAAACATATTTTCCGACACAAGGATGTGGATATCCTTCATTGAATACATTATAGAAACCATATATTAGATTCAATGAAATATTGCAGCGGCACTTCCTTCAGGGGACCAGAATTTAATACAGGTATAAAATGATGTTGAAGATATAGATTATCATCCCATAATAACGGGGAAATAGTTGACAGTGTGGTTAGAAATAAAACACGCAATAATGAAACACTGTTTAATGTGTGGCAACATTTCAACTTAAGCTGTGGGACTTCATAAGAGAGACAAGATACGAGAATCAGTGGACGTACACATGATGGTATAGAAGGATCAATCTAATTAGGGATTGATAAACTATTTGCCACTTCTATAAATTTGTTGCAAGTTAAATTTCAATTGAAACTCAAATTTGAACAAATTTATAAAAGTGGCAAATAATTTATAAATCCCTAATAAAATAGGAGACTAACAGAAATGAAAGGAATAGATAGAGCAGGGTTACAAGGGAGAATATTAAAAAAAATTAAAATAGTACACATAAAAATATAAACATGAAATTACAGAAATAATATAAATTTGAAATAGTAATAAGGGAAAAGGAAACGGAAGGGGGTTTAAGATGTAAAGAACTATTATTGGTAGAATGAGGGGTTTCCATGCTCCTTTTTTAGGGGGGCATGCACAGGAACTAACTTCAAATATCATTCAATATCAGTAATTATTTTTGAATAAAAAAAAGTATAATAGATTTATTCGTTTCCATAACATATCGTCCATTTGGAAGAATAGCACCACAATACAAAAAAGCAGAATTCAGAGGAGAAGCGTTTGAAGTATGCCTATTTATGTTTAACCTTCAATTCATTGATTAAACATCAACAACTTACCTTTTTTGTTTAAAAAAAGTTAATCTTCATTTTTTGATCATTTAACCATGAATCAAATTGTGGCAGTTTTTCATAAAAAGTAAAAAATGTACAAATTCCTTTAAAGTTTAACTCGAAATATTTTATTTAATGTACTAAAGAACAATATAATATTTTTAGCATTAATGATGTTTTCAATTATTCATACAGAAACAAAATAGTGATACTTTTTGGTCACTACAGACAGAATAATAGTGTTAAAACATTAATAATAATTTATTACTATCATTACCGAGACGGATTACACAAAGTTACTCTCGAATTACAGTTGCAAGGAATTAATTATGTTTGACTAGTAACTTATAATAGCTCAACTAACAATAATTTTTTATAGCGATAAATATTGAAACTAAAAATCTGATATTTAAAGTTTTCCAAGCAAAAACAAAAATTTTTGTATTTTGGCACTCTTCTTTCAAGTGAACGACATTATAAACAACATTATTATTATTTATTTGACACCACGCCGAAAATACAACTCAGACCGAAGCGTCTGCACAAATTAAAATTTCATAACTAAGTGTTTTATTTCAGAGTCCACCCACAAAACCATCATTTACTTGACTATCTTCAAATATTGAATAGATATAAATATTATTTTTAGACGTTGTATCAACAAAAAAAATATAGATAGTTTATAGTTACCCTTATTTATAGTACAGATACTCATACGGTAAATTTGTGGGCTACATCAGCATAGGATGTTGTCTTGTTCCCAACTGATACAATGAAATATATTTGTAATGTCCAGAATATTTATTGGTGTATTAGGCATGGGGAGCCCAAGGCCTGACCACAGGAAATATCTGGACCCACAATGGATCGATCCCACAGGTATCCCAAGGCAGGTAATTGTGGCCGGCGGGCGGCACGGCATCAAAGGATCTTCCTCATATCTCAACCCACCTCTCCAAATGGGGAAAAAAAGAACCAAAACAAATACAGGAAGCCTAAATACAGAAAAGATTATCTCCTACCAACTGGAGGACCAGTAATAAACAACCTGTAGGATAGCTGCATCTTGAGGGCATTACTGGATGTAAGCTATGAAGAAGTAACATTTAGAACCAGAAAACCCCTAAACATAATCACCCTTTGAATGGAAAACAACTGCGCGGTCTAAAAAGAATTTATACATTTTTGTGCCTTAGGAATATAAAAGATAAATAGTGGTACCTCGCTGGAATAAGTACTATTAAAAAATTGTTTAAAGGAAAAATAATAAATATCAAACGCTGTGCAAATAGTTCGGAAGCGGGCGCAAAGTGGGGCTAAGGTGGGAAAACCCCCAAAAGAAAAAAATATAAAAATCTCCCCTAAAAAATACTGTTCATTGCTGTTGATAAGCTCTTGAAAGGTACTGAATCATTCAGAGAAAAAAATCTTATGGAGTAATAAATAAAGAGAGAAAAGTGGCTAAAAATGCTGGCATAAAACGAAACTTTGACCGCTATAATAGTGTATTAAGAAAAGAGACTCACATTCGATTATTTTTTCTTCTATAGTTTTATCACTGAACTACTTGTAGTAGAAATTTCAATATTGATAACTTTGTCCTTTTTTATATAAATTTTCAAATATGGCCAAAAGTCATTTTCTGCAACTTTTAAGCTGAATATCTCAAAAGGGAGTGACACTGGCCAAACCTTCAACCCTTTTCTGGAGGGATAATCAGTAGCCCCAGAAGATCCCAGGGCATCTCTCTCAACGTCACTGCTATTGAAAACCATTGGAGGCTGAGAGAGGGTGCTACAGGCGCAGACGCTTAGAAATAATTAAACAACTAAAGACCTGATAGTTTCTGACAAAAACCTTTCTATCGTGAGCGAGTGACGAATTCACGAAATCGCGTTATTACGATATTACCTACTGATTGCATACTTAATAACAGGTTATTTTTGTACTGGCAAAGTTACAGGATAGCACTTGTAGCTTTAAAAATTCTATTTTAATAATAAATATGAATTAAATAAAAAAGTCTTACTATATATTTCACATATAGGCAAGTGAAAGTAAAGATTGCTGAAATATTTGTTTTTTAACAAAAGATAGTAAAAGGAACACATGGGACCAGATGAGACCGGAGTCAGTAGCCTTCAAGATGCTCTCTCTACATTGAGTCTAAAACACGTTCGTTTACTTCCCATACCTTTTTAGGGCAATATAGTACCGAGGGTTATATCTTTTAGCAAGTTCCCAAAACAGGCTGGACCTCCGGCAGCTGTGGGACTGAGAATGAATCCTTCTTTGTAAATATCACGCTCCATGTCTTGGGTCACTCTTACTTATTAGTTTATTGCTGCACCATTTCTTATTATCAGGCTTCCAATACCCTACTTACACACATTTTCTCCTCAACCCCCACTGCTTACTTTTGAGAATAAAAGGACTAGTGATTTTAGAATTAGGAAGGAGTCCGGTAGATGGTCTACCATACTGATACAGACTATCTACTCGATTCGATGTACAGTATCTTACAGATAGCACAGATTCTTATAGTAAGTAGGAAGAAGTATGATGTCACGGTTTAACATTCATTATTATATTATGTTATAAATAATTTATTTCCTATCATTACTTCGTTAACTGAAGAAAAAAAGCATGTCCGATGCTCTTAAAAATGATGTCACAGAGAATGAGTGATAATTAGTGGGGGGCGTATTTCAGCCTTATACGTTAATTATATGTATAGTTTTAATTAGGCTCAGTTTTAGTAAAATGAATTAACAATGAATGTATTGCCGAACAATAAATAAAAAAACTATTCTTGGAGAACTTGGTATTATGTTTTAGCTGGTATTAAACCCCAGACTAATATAGTAAGTACCACAATATTTTAAAGCAGCGTTTCCCAACCTTTTCATTGTTATGGAACCCCAGTGGTAATGTTCAAGTTCTAGGGAAACCTAGCGTCCATGAAATAATATTTTTACTAACCATCTGCAATAAAACGAAAAATGATTTATCATTTTAGTCGTTTATTTCAAAACATAATTTTAAAAAAAAGTTTATGTGTTTGTCTTTATTCTCCATACCTTCTACGATTTTATATATTAGGTAATTATTTTTCAAAAATCTTTAGATTTCCAACGGTATATTTATTATCAGATGACATCCGCATGATGATATAGAAGGATGTTAGTGCAGTGGGAGAACGAACCTGAACAAACTTTTCTGTCTGATATAATCTATTTAAATCTTGAACTGAAAATGAATGTATAACATAAAAGATGGTTAATTATTTCAAATAAACTAAAGGTACTCTAGAGAAAGCGTTTCCTTTCTGTGGAAGTTGAAATCCGCGTATGTATATCGAAAATCAGACCCTAAGGTTTGACTCTCTGTCTTCTTCTTACGGTTGATTGTGAGATTGATATCCTTCAGAAAGCCTTCGGCATATAAGCCTTGTCAAACTATTTCAATGAGGATAAGACCAAGCTGATGTTAAGGATCATTTAATTGTACATTGATATAACGAGTTTGATCAAAATCGTCAGAGCCTTTTTCGAGAAAATGTGAAAAATCAATGGTGTAGTGGCACTTCCGGAAATACAATTTGTGCGAAAAACTTACTTTAACATCCCAGACATATACCTATATACCTATCTTAAATACGTAATTTCAGTTTCACACAACTTTTCATTTTTGAGTTAGACTTTATCAATTTATCGCATTCACACACAAACACACACACACACACACAAAAAAAAAAAACATACCCACACAACCATTTTGTTAAAAAAATTTCAAGATAGAAATACTTTCCCTTACTACACCGAAAAATCACAACACCTATAAATCTTAAGATTTTTTTAATTTTAGAGCCTAACCCAGGATTTATTTAATTAATAGTAATAGGATTAATTATGAGAGAGGCATTAGAGATAAGTCATATTATTGTTTCTCTGTATTTGTCCACAAACAAAAGATTAATTGTTTTTCTTGGTTGATTTCAATTCCAGCTTCAATCCGTTTCTACCTTTTGTTTGTCCCGTTCATCGAATTCTCTTTTTTCTCTGTGTTCTGTGTTTTATTCGTGCGATACTGAGTTATTTAAGCCACGATGATTCCGTAAGAACATTTACTCTTCACGAAGAAGAAAAATCTTCGCTTTGCATCGCTAATCGACAAGACATTCATTACTACACAGTTCCAATGGCCATGAAAAGGTTCAGAGATACTTGGAGTCACTCAAGATTACCAAATTCAGGACATCCAAAAGTCACTAATCTCATTGGCAACCGTTTTATTAAAATCCAAATACTTTAGGAAAATCAATTTAACAGCTTCTAGCATTAGAAACTTGGCTGCTGGTATTCGAAGGATATCAATCTCACAATCAACCGTAAGAAGAAGACAGAGAGTCAAACCTTAGGGTCTGATTTTCGATATACATACGCGGATTTCAACTTCCACAGAAAGGAGACGATTTCTATATTTACTCTTAATACTTGTTAAACAAGACACACATGTACGCCGTCGAAAGCTGCAATAATATATTAATTCCTTTCCTATGAATTGTTGGTTTGAATTGAATTGGATACTCACCTTGAATGTAAATCCAGAATATGCACAAAGCCATGCCATTAAATTTAATTTTTAATGAAATATCCGATTGCAAATCACTAAGCTCTTCTTCAATTAATAAAGTTAGGTTCTGAAGATGAAAGAAAGGGCGAGAGAATGAATTCCTCTCCTAATCGTATAGTTCTGTTGACAGGGAAGGAAAATAATAAACAATTTTCTTTGACAGCTCCTCTAGAAGGGATACAATAAAACTTTAAATTTGTTGGTATCCATCTTCGCTTTTTAGCCCCGCTAATAATTCAAACGTATCAAGACTTCCTTTTATAACACTACCTAATCATAAGTTAAATTTTCTTTTTAGTCCAAGAATCTTGTCATTAGAAGTAAGTATATTTTCGAGTTTAAACGAGCATAGTCGAAGATCCGAAAGCAGCTTATCAATTTTCCTCAACTATACACTCTCTAGCAGACTCTTGCCACAGACAGAGGTGCCAGGACTCGCCAGGTCGGCCATTCCCGAGAACTCTCAAGGGGCTCGAAAGAAAAGTGATTTATAGATTTTTAACTACACTACTTTATAATTAGTTGCACGAGAGTCATCTCAATTTTTCCAGAAAGGTTACGCGTGCGCAATCAGTTTTATGTTGTTAAAATTCCAGTTAATGTTTACTCTTAGCACAGCAATAACAGCCAGTCAGCACACGCATTGGCGCAGGCGTGTGACGACATGCAGCTGCCAAGACTTAGATAAAAATTATAGATATAGTAGCCAGAACTAGTAAGAAACATAAACCAGTTAGATTAGGATACTTGCCGATTTAAATTGTAAATTATTCATTTGGGCCATTTTTTTCTTTTGATTATAAAAACGTAATCGTAGTAAAAGACAGCTTTTTTACAAGTTATATTGCCTAAATATAAGATGGTGGTTTTTAGTACAGGTTATGTTGCCTAAATCTAAAAATATTTCTCATTTTAATTTTTAAGCGATAAACTATTTGTAACTGATTACATTTTTTTTTTTTTTTTTTATAAGGGAACTCCTCTTTCCAGTCTCTGGCCGAGGCCCTCCAAAGGAGCCAACCCGGTCCTGAATAAAATGAGAAATGAGTTGCCACAGTAAGCATTATCCACACGCAATGCACCGGGGGTTATATAAGGAGTTATAAATTTCTTCCGATAACAGCTCAATTAAGCTCATTACAAACAATTTTCATGCCCATGCGAGGGATCTCGATTTGTAACGTGAGAAATATTTCAATTTAGAGTTTAAGTTATCTACAATCCTATCACTTTCACATTGGCCTAGCTCATTAGGATTCGCACCTCAGCCTACAAAGTTCACACGTCTATTTCCGACTCCATGCATCCATAACGTAAGTTATATTTACCGGTATTCCCCATGTCGTGCATTATGCAGATGTCTCCATTACCGTTTCGATCCATCTATTTTCGGATCTAATTTACATAATACTTTACTTTCGAAAACCTTGAGGCGTTGTTCCTCCTTGGCGAGAGCGATCACGTCTCAAATCCCTTGAGAAAAGTAGGCAGCGTGAAGTCATGTGATTCTTTTTTTTTACATCTGAACGGTAGTCGAAAAAGAGAAACTTAACCACTGAGCAATTACCAGATCATAACAAAACCTCGAATTATTCCCGAATTTCAACTCCTTCAAAATTCAACCTCCTTTCCAGACAATTGTAATTTGATCAAGATCAAGTAACAAAGGCTTTTCTTTTTCTTTTTTTTTTTTTTTGATAGTATTTCATGAAGTGATTTTCTTCCTCTAATTTTCTGTTTTATTTAAAAACCTTTATCACATATTTTTCTATACATTATTCACTAATATCCTGATTTTCATTTCTTCACTCTTTTTTTGACATTTCTTCCATAAATATTATTATATTTCGTCTTGTTTTAATCAGTATTATTTAAAAAAAAAACTAATAAAAAAGAAGGTATATACATGCTCTGGATATCATTGTCGCAATGTACATTTCTTGGAATTAGACTTGGTATTTTTTAGTTCGTTCCCGTTTCAGGACAAAACTTCATCCAGAAGAATTAAAAAAGGTATATATAAAAGATAAACGTGTTACTGGTATCTTGACTTTAATCCTTAAAATTCACCAATAGCAGTCAGATGTTTTCATTATATAATTTATTTTTCTCTTGAAATTAAATAAAAACAGACTTTGTAATAACAACACAACGAAACAATTAAGGTTATATACAGTTATATTTTCCGCAATAATTACTGATTTCTAAAAATATAACCCAAAGCTGGAGCAACAAAGATCATCGGGATTACATAGGTAACAACTACCGGAAAATCTGCAATGCCCCCGCCCCCTCACCTCTAAGGAATACAAAAATTTAATTGTTTTTTATAGCATGCGAAGCTTATAAGACATAGAGGAAGATAAAATTGTTGGAAAAACTTGTAATAATTTAGAACTACTTATTGAAAAATGTATGTCTATTTTTAAGAGGTTTTTAATTTTTTACACACTGGCAAAGCATGATAGATCTCATGCATCTTGAGTGAAGGTATTTCAATAGGCTGTTAGTTTGCTGTAGCATTTCATTTTGAATATTCAGGTAAGTTTTTATTAAAATTTGAGTGAATTTAAAGAAGATACGAGAATTTTAATTAAAAAACTATGCTCATTCATGGGGCATTTTAGTGTTTGAATTATAAATAGTTTATAATTTAAAATCAGAAAGTTTTATTATTCATATGGAATTTTGCATTTTTGTAAATTCATACAATTAAAAATAATAAAACAAAAGTTTTCTTTTTGCTCTTATTGTTTTCTTTTAATTAATATTTTTTTGTTTAAAAAAAAAAAATTCAGATCTCAAAATAAGTTGTTACAGAATATGTAACACTACACTAAATGACCATTGTCAACCCTGACCAAAATAGTGTGAAAAAAAATCAAATATTTTAATGGAAAAATCATCCAGCACGATTTCAGTCAGCTAAAAATATTTGTTTCTACCAAATTATCAATGATAATTTGTTTGCTTATACTAATAGGTTAAATAAAGTACAGAAGAAGGAGTAGCAAAGATCTGGAAGACAGCATCGTGAAATGTATTAGCTTGAGCAATGGAAATCATATTTTTTTTTTTACCGTTGTCACCCCAGTTGGAGGTATCGATAAATTAACTATATTTATTTTAATTTTAAAAAAATATTATTTTTGAACATACTTATAACTGAACTCAGAAAGAAATAATAATTGATTTTATTTTTGTATTAAACGTCAAAAATTCGCATTGATTATCATTGCGGTTGAATTGAATTTGATTTCATGTACTGTTGTTTTTTAATATAAAATGAAACAGACCAGGAAGAGATCATTAAAGAAACAAATGTTTTAAAGAAATTTGAACAAAAAATATGAAATGGAAAATGTACAATTAAACAGTCAGGGCCCCATTTCATAATAAAGTGCAAGCACAAGTGGAAAGGTTCGTGTTTAGATGTCCCTTATCGTCATTAGATTATAATAATTTTATTCATTTTTTTTTTAATTGCTGTTTTTTAATATAACTATTTTAAATGTTATCGTGTTTCAACATTATAACAATGTTTTAACAATATATATCAACTGTATAATAGCTTGTACTTTACTTTATTGACACCCCCTGTTTCATAATAAAGTACACAAGTACAAGCTAGCCTATGACTTACTACGCCTATGACTTCCACTGTAAAATGTTGAAATAGGATAACATTTAAAGAAGATTTATTAAAAAACAGTAAATAAAAAAGTAATTGAATACAATTATTAATATCTAATGACGATAAGTGACCTGTAACCTCTAAAAACGAATATTTTCAGATGACTCAGACTTGTACTTGTACTGTTGTAGTTTAGTATGAAATAGAGTCCAGGTTTATGCTAATAATAAGAAAAATTATAAAATATGAAGCAAATACAATGCCAAGGAACCTTTTATGATAATATGAACAACGCATAAAGATAAGAAAGAAAAGACTGGGAAATGATTTTAATAAATTATGTATGAAAATATGAAGGATGTTTATAATTATTTCCAGAAATTGAATCATCAGATAGTTTTTATTTGTATACGCATATCGTCGGTGTTCTGTAAAAAAGGCGAATTCAAGAATTCACTGCCACCGTGAAACCTCCTATCTGTCAAAAAAATCATTTTACAGGAAAAACGTAGAAAAGTAAGAATTAACAAGACGATTATATACAGTTCAAAATAATATGAAACGTGAAAATTTACGTTGAGGGAAAACATGCCACCAGGTTTTTTTTTAAACAAAATATTTTATAAAAGAAATTAGACTATAAAGTTGTCGTTCTCATAACACTATGTGTTAGTATTTAAAATTCGCCCTAGGTAAAGCTTTATATTTTATGATATAAACGTCTTTAATGACCATTAGAATAGCTATAAAGGTTATTCGAATCAACAGCCAAGTTTTAAGAATTTTAATTAAATGTAAAGGAAATGCCAAGAGTAAACCATGAACATAGTTTAAATCTAACCAAAGGCAAATAGCTGAAAGTAAACAGAAAGGCCAAAAGCCTTGCAAACTTTGAAGCGTGAGAGCCAATTCTATTTGCTAGCACTGGTCTTTTGACTTAATGACCTAACCTCAATTCTCCAGAAGCAACTCGACATTCGGCCAAGCAACCCCCTACCAACAACTAACCACACTCTAATCCCATTATTATCTTATAAATAAAAAATGTAGAATTTCATAAATTGGCAAAAAGCGTTCATTTTTAAAGAGTACGTATCTTTCAAAGAACTTAGCTCTTTTCCAGCTTCGAAAGCGTAATATCTAGTCTGTAAGTACCCAAAAACTAAATCGGATCCTCCAACACCAAATTTATTTACAAATATTTTTTTTTTATTAAATTTTTCATCACACCAATATGGGTATATTGTCAGTTTAAACATCAGTCAATCTTCTTCTACAATAGACTTTAGAAAAAATAATTTATTTTTTATTTACAATTAACAGGCAAAAAACTAGAAAAACAACTTCTCTTTAATAAATAACAAATTTATTAATTACAAAATAATAAATTACATAATACTCTGGCTCAACTTACAAAATATTTAAAACATAATTTTAATTTTAAACCAGTACACATTATAACTAGAGACAGGAATAAAAATAAAATTATTTTCTTAGAAGCACTACATATAACTGATTAAATCCATTACACTGAAAATCATCAGAACAGATGTCAGAAATTTAAATATTTTATTCAAAAAAATTAAGAAACATAAATAAATAAATATTAACGATTGTATTAGTTTTTAAATTTATTTTTTAAATTAAAATATTTGGACCATTAAACATGCTGCTTTATACAAATAATACATCAAGAAATCAGCTTAAAACATTCATGATTTTTTACTTCTTTTTTGGAAACATTTTTTCTGTGTATTTTGCCTGTTTTTGGTAAATAGATAAATAGATTAGATTTAATAGAATTAATAAATACCTCCGTAAATATGCAGTGGATCTTTAATGACATCTACAGTCGAGCAGAAATTTCTGAAAAAATAAAATACAATAAAGATGATTTGATTAAACTGAAGTCAAATTAATATATAGTATTTTACTAAAATTCACAATTATGAATATCAAACGTACAACAATTCTTTATAACATCCAAGCCAAATATAACATAAAACTATTGTATATGGGAATATGCAAATATAAAAAAAAAAAAATGAAAATGATAAGGCCAGAGGTTCGATACTGAAACCACCAACAAACGTTATTTATGCCCCCCTCCGCTGATCTCCGCCAATTACTAAATCTACATTAAATTTTCAGATATCAAAAAGTATCAGATACTCACAGATATGGTCAAAAAGTACTCTGAGCAACGGTTACCGAGTATTTTACTTCAATACTCCCACTATATACGTATACATTAAATACGACTAGGGGTGGAAGGGGTAGCGAAACTAACTTACAACATCCATCCCTAGTCGTTTCTAACAAACTTAGTAACATGTATGAAAATAAGTAATATATATATATATATATATATATATATATATATATATATATATATATATATAGTAGTAGGGGGCCGGGGTGGCCGAGTGGGTTAAAGCACCTGCAAAACTGCATCAGCCTACAAACCCAAAGGTTGTGTTGTGGGTTCGAATCTCGGTCCCGGGATTCCACAGGCAATAATAAAATAATTAAAAATAAAAAAGACATTAATTAATTAATTATGGAGGAAAATAACGCTACCCGATTACTCACGCCAATACGGCGCGGGTTCGATTCTCACATAGGGACAGTAATGTCCTTACCCTGAGAGTCACAGGGAGGTGAGCGACCCCTGTGTCTGACATAGCTCCTGGCCCTCCAGGTTGGGGGTTGGGCATAGGGCTAATAACCCTATCCCGTCAAAAAACAAATATTACGAAACCTAAAACTAGCCTCGGAAAATCTAATTGTCTTAATATGGTAACGACCCCGGCTTTGTATAACGGACTCCATCTTGGATCTTGGAATGTTCGGAGCTTATACAGACCAGGGGCCGCCCAAACGGTAGTGAATGAAGTAAAAAGGTACAACATACCGTTAACAGCCATACAAGAGGTGAGGTGGTCAGAAGGTGATGAAACCACTATCGATGGCCACACACTGTTCTACACCGGGAGAAATGCCAAAAACGGAACAGCTGGCACTGGATTTATAGTTAGTCCAGCTGCAAGGAAATCAGTTCTAAACTTCATCCCGATTAACAAGAGGATAAGTGTATTACGAATTAGAGGTCGCTGGTTTAATACCACGATTATTAACGTATATGCACCAACCGAAGATAAAGATGATGAGGTGAAGGATGATTTCTACGATCAGCTAGAAAAAGTAGTGGACCAGGCTCAAAAATATGGCATCAAATTAGTCATAGGTGACTTCAATGCCAAAATAGGCAGAGAACCCCAATTCAGGCCCATTATCGGAGGCCAAAGCCTTCACGAAACGAGCAATGACAATGGAGTGAGATGTATTAGTCTTGCAGCAACAAAGGATCTAGTGGTCAGTAGCACGATGTTCCCGCACAGAGACATCCACAAGTACACCTGGGTAAGCCCTAAAGGTGCTAAAAACCAAATTTACCACGTGCTGATAGATAAGAGACACTAGAGCTCCATCCAAGACATAAGAAGCTACCGTGGAGCAGACTGTGATTCGGACCATACTCTGATTAGGATCAAATTCTGTCAGAGGCTGAAGCGAATCAACAAAGTAGGGGACCATGTGAAAAGAAACAGGTACGAAGTCCATAATCTGAAAAATCCTGAATTAAAAGCTAAATTCCAAATTGAGCTGAAGAATAAATTCGAACCCTTGGACTCAGAGGGCCTCACGGTTGATCAACACTGGGAGGCATTAGAGACCGGGTTAAAAGAAACAGCTAAGGAAGTAATAGGTATTCAGGAGAAACGAAAAGCCAAGAAGTGGTTCACAGAAGCATGTGAAAAGGCAGTGGAGGAAAGAAGAAAAATTAAAGTCCTCTCCGTAGCCAAAGCTGATCATGACACGCTGGAAAAATACGCCGCCGCCAGGACAAAGACAAAGAGAATAATAAGAAAAGCAAAAAGAGAATTCCTCAAAGAAAGACTGCAAACTATTGAGGACAACTGGCAGGCCGGAAATATATGCGAATTCTACGCAGACATCAGGAAAGAAAGGGTAGGGTATAAAGCGAGAAACACGCAAATGCGAGGAAAAGATGGCAAACTGACGGCATCAAAAGAAAAGGTATTAAGCATCTGAAAAGAACATTTCCAGCAGCTTCTCAACCAAGGGGACTCCACAAACGAAGAAGACATGGACCACGCGGAAGACCTCGACCCGCAAAAGGTTGAAAAACCAGACATTCTGGATGTGGAAATAGCTATCGACAGGCTTAAAAGAAGAAAGGCCCCAGGGCTGGACAGCATACCATCAGAGCTGTTGAGATGGAGGCGAAACTCTAAGAACCAAGCTATTAGAACTAATCCAGAAAATATCAGAGGAGGAAAGGATACCGGAGGCTTGGAACACAGGTCTAATATGCCCTATCCTAAAGAAGGGGTCCATGTATGAATGTGGTAACTACAGAGGCATAGCACTCCTTCCGATTGCCTATAAGATAATGACTAATATCCTGCTAAACCGGATATATCCCCACTATGAAAATATAATAGGCGACCACCAAGCAGGATTCAGAAGAGGAAGGAGCACGCTAGACCAGATCTTTATTCTAAAACAGGTACTCGAAAAACGTTGGGAAGTAGAGCAGGATGTGCACGCCGTATTTGTCGATTTCAAAGCAGCCTATGATTCCGTGGACAAAAACTGCCAATGGAAAATCATGACTGAGCTGGGTATTCCCGGGAAATTGGTGAGATTGACGAAGGCGTGTACAAACGACCCCAAATGCAGAGTCCTGATACAAGGAGATGTGTCTGAAGCCTTTGAAGTTAGAACAGGTCTGAGGCAGGGGGATGGACTCTCGCCGATGCTGTTTAACTTAGCCCTTGAGAAGCTGATTAGAACAACTTCATTCGAAAATGGAGGGGTGCACGTCGGAATGAAACACAAAATCCTAGCGTATGCGGACGACATAGCTGTCCTTGGAATCAATGAAGAGGACATTGAGAGACTTGCTAAGACTCTGTTACGAGAAGCAGAGCAAATCGGCTTGCAAATAAATTAAGGCAAAACAAAATACATGATAGTTAGCCGAAAAATCCACCCCAACAATAGTATCTGCGTGGATGGCAGAACATTCCCGAAAGTAGACAGCTTTAAATACCTCGGCTCCACAATAACCTCAGTCAATGACCAGCATACAGAGATAGACCAGCGTATAACAAGCGCAAATAGAGCTTGTACTCTTCTCTCTGTCAAGAGTACTGAAATCCCGAAAAATCTCCAGAAATCTCAAATTAAGGGTGTACAATGCTGTGATAAAACCAGTTCTGATGTACGGCTGCGAGACCTGGGCTCTAACCGGCACCCAAGAAAGCAGAATCGAGAGATTTGAAAGGAAAGTCCTCCGCACGATAACCGGAGCGATATGGGATCAGAATCTAAAATCCTGGAGAAGAAAGACCAATAAAGAACTACTTACAGAAACTGGTCAGTCAATCTCTCATGATATGAAGGCAAGGAGGTTAAGATGGGCGGGGCATGTAGCTCGAAGCAATCCATCAGGATGCCTTTTCACAACGATGAATGCCACAATAGTTGGCAAGAGACCACGTGGAAGGCCAAAAACCAGATGGATAGATAGGATCAACAAAGATGCGAAAGAGCTGCACGCAGCAAACTGGAAAG
The DNA here is from genome assembly GCA_948150685.1 of Rhaphigaster nebulosa. Classification (NCBI taxonomy): domain Eukaryota; kingdom Metazoa; phylum Arthropoda; class Insecta; order Hemiptera; family Pentatomidae; genus Rhaphigaster; species Rhaphigaster nebulosa. The sequence goes on from OX411307.1 coordinate 155,450,917, forward strand.
CAGTCGCCCAAGATAGGCAGAGGTGGAGAAGGCTGGTTCAGGCGGCCAAAGATCTACAAGGTCTGTAGAGCCAACCGAAAAAAAAAAAATAATAAAAATAAATAAAAAATATATAAAATATATAGTAGTAACATAAACTGATTTTCGATGCAGCGCAATCATTCATTTCTATTACTTCATTTAATAAAATCAAATTATTGTGTAAAATATTTTCTATATTGTGTAAAATATTTTCTATATTGTGTAAAATAGTTTCTTTTTGTAAGTATAATTAATCCTTCTTTTCTTGTAAACGTTATCAATCCTTCTTTTTTGTATGCATTATCAATCCTTCTTTTCTAGTATTACCAATCATTATTTTCTTGTATATATTACGAATCCTTCTTTTCTTGTATGATTTATCAAATCTTTTATTCTTGTATGTATTATCAGTTCTTCTTTTCTTGTATGTTTTATCAAATCTTTTTTTCTTGTATGTATTATCATTCCTTTTTTCTTGTATGTATTATCAATCCTTTTCTTGTGTGCAATACGAATCCATCTTTTCTTTTATGTATTATCAATCCTTTTTTTTTTTTTTTTTTTTTTTAAATCCAATATTAATCTTTCTTTTTTTATTAAGTATTGCTAATCATTCCTTTCTTATAAGTATTACGAATCCTTTTATCAGGCGTGTATTATCAATCCTTCGTTTCTTGTGTGCATTACGAGTCCTTCTTTTCGTACTTTGAGTGAAAAATGTTTTCATATTTTTATTAACTGCAATTATATTCGTATATTTACTGGACAAAAAAAAAAATATGACACCGGTTAGTACAATAGGCTGCATTTAACTTTTATATAACAGAGTTTGATATATATATATATGAGGAGGGTCGGGGTGGCCGAGCGGGTTAACGCACTTGCAGAAGTGCACCTACTCACAAACCCAAAGGTTGTGAGATCGATCCCGGTGCCGGCACTACTTTAATTTAATTAATTAATAATTCAAGCAATTTATCACCCCTCCCCCCTCGGGTATGTGAGCCCGTCAGTCTACTGGAGGCAAATCACAAAGGCCGGGCGTAGGAATGATGACCCTACCCCGTGTACCTAAATTGCGATTCGCGGTGTGGTTTTCCAGGACGTAAAATAGCCGCCCGGAGGTTTGGTTCATGGACGGTCTGCTTCGGGGAAAGAAATATAGGTCCTCGTGCGCCTGCTGACTCCGAACAGCCATAATCCGTGGATCTTCACCGGTTTGTCACTTTCCTTGAACATGAGTGAGTCGGTGGGAAGGACACTTCCCAATTGGCCCCAAAGGGACCGGTTATGGAGCTATGGACAGCCTGCCGCTGCACTATGATGTGGGTGACCCCCTCCAGGCTGTCTGTTCTCCCGCAAGCAATATACTATATGTCTGTATGAATACCACATCGCGCGGCCAAAGATCTCCATGGTCTATAGTGCCAACCGAAAAAAAAATCTATCTATCTATTTATATATATATATATATATATATATATATATATATATATATATATATATATATATATTAGGTTTAATTTTTTATTCGTTACCTAATCTTTATTTTATTTTAGAAAGTACATCTGTTTTTTTTTCTGATTTAAATTAGACTGAATTTTATCCATAATTTACTTTGTGTAGGAGCGGAGTAGCTTAGTGGTAAGGCACTGTATTACAATGCTCCCGGTCCCGGATTCGAGAACGGCTGTGGCAGATAATCATTTATTCTGTTATCAGCCGTGGGTCGACCCCGTGGGGTCGGGGACCCTCCTGGGGCACACCCTGCTCCTATAAAGTGGGTACCCTTAGTTGGGGGAAAAACCTAGCGGTTGAGCGTGATCTCGGCCAAATCACCTCCTTACACAACCGTTGGCTTAGAAACAGTACGGTCCTTACCAAGTACTGAACCCAAGACCCAACATGGGTTGTAGTACAGGTTTTTTTAAATCTACTTTGTGTAAATTTCGAAACTCCAGAGTAAACCAATCAGCTTCGGTATAGCTATAATATATTAAATAATGCATGCCGCAAAATAAAAATGTATTATATTTATCATTGCAAAACTTTCAAACACGCAACGTTTATTTTATTCCCATTTAATTACATTTTTTTTATAATATGTATATAGATACTTGTATAATAAATATTTTTTTCTTTCTGCATCTATGTTCAGGCAGAATTGTGTTTCTTATTAGTATAACTGTTTACGTGCTTCTTTAACACTTTATTATATTTATTTTTTTTAAACTTCATTTGTATCTGTAAATTCAGTAATATGTAATAAAGTTGAGTTGAGGCCAACTCTATTTGTATCAATCTGTTATGTTATAATCTTTAAACATCTTACGTATTTTTTATTAAAATTAATTCTTTATATTTCTCTCTCTTCTCTGTTATTATTGTATTTTTCTACTGTTCCCTGTAACTCTGTTCATCGTAAATACTTATTCTTTATTTTGGTATACATCTGATGCATTGTATTTAAGTTTATTATTCTTTTTTTTATTATTTTTATAAAAACTATTGTTTGTAAATAGTAAAGAAACCTAATATTGTAAGCTAATATGTTATTTAAATACTTGTTACATCTTCAGATGGTATACTTAGAAATGTATGCAGGGTGTAAACAAGAATAATGCTGAAATTTATAGATATCAAAAATCATATTATTCACGATGATATTAAAACAACCTTATTTTACACACTGGTCTAAAAAGAATAAATAAAAAACTTTATAGTTTACGACAGCCGGGGTCTTGAACCAACAGGTCGTTTCTCGGTAAATCAATTTCATGTCATGTATCACCTTTAGGAGGTTTATTGTGTAATGTAGCCTATCCGTCAGATCCAATCACATCATCTCCGCCCTCACATTTTATGAAGTACTTTACAGTCATCAGGGGTGTAACTAGGCATTTAGGGGCCTCGGGCAGGGACGCGAAACGGGTAAATAATGAAACATATATTTATGGTGCCTCCCCTCCCACGCTTCATAAATCTGTTCTCCATAAAACAGTTAGATTCAGATTTATGCATTCTATACACAGTAAACTAAAATTACCATCCACCCCGAGAAAGATATTTTACATTTTTACTTTCATTTACCTATATATGAAAAAAATAGAAAGGGAAATCTGTTATGATCGTAAAAAATTTCGATGTCGAATTTTCAACGGAAATACACGTTTTTAAGGTTCCTTACGCACAGAATACCGAATAAACTAGAGTGGGCAAGGTGAGAAGAGGAATGTGCCGAGATACCTCCAGCCTCTGGGTATCTACCAATTTCTCTGCCCAAGATGTTTTCCTCGCTATTAGCGTGTTCACCACCTGATTTCTTGTTGTTATTATTTTTTTGTGATTAAATATTGTACCAATACGGTTTAATTTCGTCTTATAAAATTAATATATGCGTAACTTTTGGATGTAAGGATCGGAAAGATGACGAAGAATCGAAGAGGAAAGGTCTCTTTTTTCAATGGTAAGTTATCAACAATCAAATATTATATGTTAAATTATTCTTAAAAATTGTTACTTATACCCTCATTCTGAAAAGTGTTTTGAAATTAAGTATTATTTTGCATTTCATATTATCATACTTAAAGCGATTTAGATAATATTTTAAAACAGGAGCAGTTCCTTCAGCATTTTCAGAAAGAAATTTCTTAAAACGGAAACTCTCTCCTGTCCATTCTCAAATTCCAACAAAAATTAGTAAAACAGAATATGAACGGAAAATCATACAACAGAAAAAATACGAAAAAAGGAAATAAAACTATACTTAAACTCGCGGATACGAAAAAAAAGATATTGAAAAATTTAAAGCTGAATCAAAAACATCTTAAACTAAAAGTGGCGAATTTAAATAAAATAGAAACAAAGGTGGAGGAAAAAAATAATAGTTCAATCCGAACAATGTAATTTATTAAATAATACTTCTAAAACATCATTTTATTTAATGCAGAGAAAATCACAAAAAATATTAGATATATAATAACAATATATAAAACAATTGAATTGTCGCTCCTGAGGTTTGAGAGGAAAATTCTCCGATGAATATTCGGATCAGTACGCATTAATCAAGCCTGGCAAAGAAGGACAAATAACGAGCTAAAGAACCTTTACAAAGATGTAGATATTGTGCAGGTCATTAAACTAGCCAGGTAACGATGGGCCGGTCACGTAATAAGGATGAACCCTGAAGAAATTCCAAAGAAGGTGTTAAGTGAGCGAGTGTATGGAACTAGGAGAGTTGGTCGTCCAAAACTTAGATGGGAAGATTCTGTAGCTACTGATGTCAGGATTCTGCTTGGTACCCGAAATTTGAAGGCAGCAGCACTTGATCGGGAAAACAGGCGGTTGATGCTGGTGCAGGCCAAGTCTCAACTTGGGACGTAGCACCAATAAATAATAATAAAATATAAGATATAATATGAAACATTATATTAAGAAATTACTTTCGTATTGTTTAAATATGAAATTCATCATAGATATACCCGTAGTTCTTTCCCTTAGTTCGGAGGACAACCGCATGCATTGTTTGATAGAATGTATCGGTAAAGCTTATTTCAAAATCAGAATAAAAAAGCAAGAACGTAAAAGATAAAAATGAGGATATCGAAATCCAAAAAATTTAGGAAAAAATTAAACAATTTTTAACATTTTAATATTTGCAAGGATAATGACCAATTTAATTTTCATCTTTTCGTCAGTTTTCTTATATTTAAGTAGCGTATCCATTTTTTTTTTTTTTTTAATAAATCTATAATTTTTGAAGTATTTTTGATTGAATTTAAAATTATTTATATTTATATTAAACTCTCAAGATTTGTATTATTCTTTGCACCCTCGCAATCAAATTAAGAAAAAATAAATATAAATGTGCAATTAAATATTCTTAAATATCAGCTAAGTTTTGTCCTAATCGAAATATTCTGATACGGCTTAAGTGTCGAATTTTCAAAATGATTTCTTGAAAGAATTTTATATTTAACTAATGAAAGAATGAAAATAATCAAAGAATTTGATAATTAACTAAAGGAGAAATATTTTTCCAGGCTGATAACATGGTTGAAAGTCATATAATACATCGTTAAAAAGCTAAAGATTTTAGAAAAATTAATATCTAGAATATAAAGTCGTAGAAGGTAATGGAGAATTTCAAAATAACGCATTATCTTAAATTATTGTTGTGGTTAATAATTTCTACTTTTGAATCATTTGATGGAAAATAAATGTTTCTATGGAAGTAAATGGAATTTCCATAGAAACTAAATGGAAACATTTCAAATTTATTTTCAACTTGACAAACCAAAAATATATTGTGCCCAGAATTGTAGTACTACAATTGTTTAAAAACTGTTGAATTGTTCATTTGTGAGAAAAGGTGTGAAGAAGTGCTCGCTGCTTAAAATATTTCAAGTAGAATTTATGTGAATACCTTAAAATTATTTTAATAGATAATTAGTATAAGGGTGATAAGAGAAAGTTGTGAGATTCATATGAAATGGAAAATATCAGAAGGACAATTTTATAACTAATAAGTCATAGAAATTATACAGATAATGAATGGAACAGAAATCCAATGTGTAGTAATTTTATATAACTCCTCAAATTCCATAAATTTATAGAAACAATGAAAACATGTGTTGCTTATGATTAACTGATTACACGAACTTGCAGGATAGTCTAAATATTATACTTATGGCATTGCAAAACCGTGCAAGACCATATGAGGTGCTCTATAGAAGAACGACGTATCCGCCATGTTAACCTAATTTCTTATTTTAATTTAAAGGCTGGTATAATAAAGGTTGGAACATAAATCCCGAAACGTACAGGATAAATAAAACATTAAAGTCATTAAAAGTCATTAGTCAACATTGAAGTTATTAAAATTCTAATTATTACTAAACAGGCCTAAAATCCATAAGATGGCATCCCCTCAAAATAAATTAAAATATATATTTATTTGGTTTAGCTGTAATTTGAACGGTTCGTACTGAAAACTTAAAAAAACGCAATACAAGGATTATATGAGTATTTAATAAATACATCTTTCCTGAATTTTAAAAATTCATTAAAGAACCAGGATATTTTCACGCTTTATTCCTAGATCCGAATTATTGGCATCTTTAATATTATTCCTGATTCCTCTTCTTCATCCTGATCGACAACGTAAGAGGGCTAATGCCTTATCACTTTATTTCTGGGAGATGTACTAAATTAAAAATTGCATTTTTTAATCATTATTGTATATTGGGAGAAATCGTGATTTTGATTAAAATCTATGTGATTTTAAAATGAAATCATAACGTAATAAAAATTAAGTAATTGTACGATTACATTTCAGTCATTTCCTTTTTTGGTAACCCCGTATAGGACACTTCATTAGCATAAGATATCATGCACCATGCCCAGCATATTACACCAGAAGAAAAAAAAAACATCTAGTATGCATATATCTGCCCATTTTAAATTAAAATGCATGGTGAAAGCTCATAAATCAAACAAGAAAAAAAATTATAAAAATGCAGTAATATCGGAAGTACCCATCAGGTTCTACGGTCCAACCTTTTGTGTGTTAGTCGGTCAATGTCTATCTATCTTTTATATATATATATATATAAAAGATGGGTTGATTTTGACCGACTAACACACAAAAGGTCAGTGTGTGTGTATATATATATATATAGATAGATAGATATATCGTTGGAGTATAAGTTCTTAGTGTATGAGAAAATTAAAAGAAAAAGAGACTTTAACGATATTATTTTTATTCAAAATAACTTCCATGTGTTTCAATCCATTTTTCTCACACACTCCATTATCGTATACGGCATTATATGTTAGATATTAATTTTTCTAAAAACTTTACCTTTCCAACGGTAAATTATACATCACAACTTTTATTTCCGGAATGTTTTAAACCTATGAAAATGTTTCTCTTTTTTCTGCTTTAGTTAATTATTTCAAATAAAAAATAATTAAAGGCACCTACTTTAGAAGAAGCCATTTTGAAAAATCGGCAATTAAGCTCTGTCAGACTATTTCAATGGGAATAAGACCTAGCTGATATCAAAGAACATTTAATTTTACATTAATATAACGAGTTTGATCAAAATAGTTTGAGCCTTTTTCGGGAAAATTGTAAAAATGTGTAAAATGGAAGATTATAAAGTAGCAGTTCCGGTAAGTCGATTATGGCGAAAAATTTGCTGTAACATCCCAGGTATATATACCTACATTAAAAACGTAATTTCAGTTTCATAGAACTTTTTGTTTTTAGCTGGACTTACCACAGACCATTCCGCGAGACTTGGTTATTTGGATTCAAGGGACTTTAAAATGTGTATTTCCGTTGTAAACTCGGATTCGAAATCTTTCACGATCGCAATACTTCCCCTAACTATATATTTCATGTATAGGTAAATGAAAGTAAAAATATATTAAAAACCTGAATTAAATAAATTTACAATTTACATAGTTACTAATCAAGCTATAATGAAGGCAGGGCATTTGCAAAATATTAAATTTGTTCCACTCTATACTGAACATAAATCCGGCCTTTAATCCTGCTGTTCGATTTCTTCATTAGACCACGGGGATTGGAATGGTCTCTGTAATCCTTGAAGGAGTAATGAAAACCAATGAATTAATATTAAAAATTTACAAATTTCATTCGTGAAAGTTTCCTGAGATATGAAGTTTTATTTGGTTAAAATGGGCCATAGATAGGATCTGGGATGCGGTTAGAGCTACCCGCTGAGCCAAGGTTTATTCTGTGACCGTTACGTTAACCACTTTCTGTTTCGCAGCTAACAGTTATATGATATACCGACTCCAGGCCAACTCCCTTCCGTTAGATCACCGGCTGGTACCGTACAGCGGGGGATAATTTGGCAAAAAGCCCCAACTTGAATGTAAGTTCTTCCTGATTCGCAACTGGAAAGATAACAACCCTAATAAGGAAAGAATAGCTTTAGTGATTTAATCATCTTAAATAATTTAATTAGCTACTCAATAAAAGGGTAAAGTGAATCCATGTCTCATGTTGGTAGACACGGATACTACTCAATATATAAAAATAAAGGCAGGCTGCTTTTATTTCACCACTTTATTTATTATGATGCAAATTTTCGGCCTACAAGCCATCCTCAGGCATCTCTGTAAAAAACCCCTATTTAGTTCAATTTTTAACAAATCACAGAATTAATTATACTTAAATATTCTAATAAATACAATATACATACTAAAATTATTTAAATGAATATACAGTCATATTTAAGTCCAAACCGGACCAAGTCTACTACTCAATATAATTTTTTTTTGTTGCAATTTTATTAATAATTACAATGTCAATTACAATTATCAACAAACTGCAGATGGGCTGGTCCATGGTCTGATTCCACACAGAAAAGTAGGGAATTTAATTTTAGTGTTGTTATAAGTGTCACGTTTTTGGTTGGATAGTAAGCGATCACTTAAAATCTATTCAAGGTAATTAAGTTCCAACTGCACCATCGTAAAGGGAATCATGAGCAACAGAATATCGGATCGATAGAATCTGTTGTCCTCTTTGAAAAATTATTTCAATAAGATTATTTTTATTTAAAGTATGTTTTGTATTTTTCTTGTCAGTGCTGTGGTTGAATTATTTTCTTCATTTTAAATATTTAAGCATCACACATTTTGATTTGTCAATATTTACTTTATTTTTATTTTCAGCGACAGTTTAATTTAATTTCAGAATTGTTTTGCTTAATTTACAGATATTTTTTGTTGTTATAAAGTTTTATATTTATTTCACAATGAAGCATTTAGTATTTCCATGTTATTCTATTGACTAGAAACAAAATGAATTTAATAAATTTCAATGCCAAAACACTACTTTTTCGGGGAAACATAATTCCAGAACACACTTTTTCTCAAATCGGAAGCAAATTCTAGACCAATCCAGAAACAAACCTCAGCTCCATTTATATGAAATTAAATCTTAATAAAAGGAGAAGTTGGTTATCTGTAGCTAAGCAGGGGGTTTACAAAAACATTCACAAGTAAAATGTTATTTTAAATATATATATATATATATATATATATATATATATATATATATATATATATATATATATATATATATATATATATATATATATATGTATGTATGTATATATGTATGTATCTATATGTACTTTCTCCCTTCTAAAGTAACCCTTAGAAAGGAACGCTCTTAATTAAGGGGCCTTTCAATTGGTATTAAAAGTACACACTCAGGTTTAAACAGAATAGGGTTTATCCAAAAAACACCCAAAGTTGTAATTAGCAAAGAAAATTTATTAACATTAATACGTAAATTTTTTAAAACTCTTATCAAAATTATGGCAGCACCACATACAGAACATTATCAAGAACATCAGAGTGTGTATGTATAAATATGTGTTAAATTTCAATCAGATTTTTATTGTGCTATTTACTATAATATACTTTTGTTATAAATTTGTTATTTAAACTTTTATGACTGATCATAATTGATTTTAACATGGCATCCGACAGTTGTCTATATGAGGATGGACACGATTAAACAAAAAAACTTGTTGAATTTCCAAGTTACATCAGCAAAGCCTTAGAGGAAAGGGAAAATGATATTTGTCAGGCTTCTTGCACAGCCAACATTCCCAGTATTGTGAATCCGCCAACTGACAGTATTTCTCAGATATAGAATTATTTTCTGATCCGTGAGGGAAAAGCCAGTGAGCTACCTAATTTAAAAAATAAATAAATTAAAGTTTAAAACTTTCATATTTAATTTTAGGTTCAAAATACCAAAAATAAAATCTACTTAATTTTGCGTTGTATAAGCGCAGTGTTATGCAGCGTCCCAGTTTAAAAAAAAATATTCTGAGTTACATCATTTTTACTTGAGTCCAATCAGCGGACTGTACCTACACTCTAATTTAAAACCAAGTTACTGTCGCTAATTATGAAATCCGAAAGGTCGCTAGAAAGCTATAAAATATAATGGATTCAAAAGCAGAAATATGCTGAAAAGTGGTAGTACCTCAGGCATCGGTAACACCATAATTACAGGATATGCTCTAACATACGACAGAACGGAAACTCACAGCCAAATCGGGAGCCGATTTCGAAACAATAAAGGGTCGAAGCCTTATTCTGCATTATAAATGAGCTTGAGATGGAACTTCCTGACGATTCAAGATCATTCCAAGACGGCGATTCAGGTTCATCTCACTTTAGCATGACTCTGACTTTTATAGCGGCCATATAACTTTAGAATTAGATAAAACTGCAGTGCTGTAATAAAATGACCGCCCATCTTCAAGGTATGACAAAAAATCATGAAGTGAATACCCTCGATTATGGTGATATAAAATTTGGAAGAATAACCATATGTCTTCTACAGTGACACTAAAGCATCCAAAGAACCAAGGCCTATAGCACATTACTAGTGATCTATGCTAGTGGAAGAATACACAGTAATAAAAAATAACGGTACATACGTAAAGTACTAACGGTACTCACCATATGCTCAGTTGATTTAGGTTATAACATGACAACATAACCTGATAACGCATGTCTTCTTCAAATTTATGGGAATTCATTAAGTGGCGTTAAAAAATTAAATTTAAATTACATTTTATTACTAAAATTCCTTTATTAGAAAAAAACAAAACAATAATAACAAAATGGAATAAACCCATAACTTTGATTTTTTGTCGTGCCATAATAAAGTTGTAATCATTGGGATTATTAAAATTATTACTGCTTTAATTAGATCACAGCTTTCGACATCGGCTCGCTACGCTAGCTCAAAAGATAAACAAACCCTCAACGGATCGCTTTAAGTTGAGGTTGGCGCTTTACCGTAATTTAAATTTAGTTATTCTTGTGTAATGGAAATATCATGTTCGTTATCACAGACTTTCTTCGATGAAATAATCCTAAAACGTAGTTCCCAAGGTAGTTAAAGGTAGTTCCCAAATTTTTATCATTTTGTCTTAAAAAAATAAGGAGAAAAATATCATAAAACATAGAAATTATCAATACACAAATTATATTAAAAAACGAACACAGAATTTATAACAAAGGCTACAGGGAAGGTTGCAACCGAAACCAATAGAACATGAACATATTATTGACTGGTAAATAAGAAAATATTAAAAGAACTGAATATCTTTCAATGTTCAATGGAAACAGCACAATTCTTCAGAACTCTAATTAATCAAGGAAGTTCCCTTACCTGGTAGACAAGAATGATAAAAAAACAAATAACAGAATTGATTAGAACAAATATTGCATCCTAAATACTTTAGCTATAAGTCAGTGGGACGTAACAAAGTGGGGTAAAATATTTTTTGTATGGGGGAAGTTGATATTAGTTTTTCGCACCTCGAAAATTCCTAAAAAACGTATTTTCATATTAATCGAAAAATATAATCTTTTTGCCCAAATTTTTCTTTCGCCTTCAATTTTTATTCGAAAACCACCAAAAGTGCGATAACTTCAACAAGACTCTACCGATCCATAAGAAACTTGGCACAAACCCCACCTCCGTAAACAAATAAGAACAGGAGATATAAAATAAAATGTTTGAAGAGTGTTTCTATATTATACACTACTTTTTCCCCCTTATATAGGCATAAAATCTAAAAATTATTGGTATGGGTTAGAGATCAAAAATTCAGCTTTCCAACGATTGTGGTAACATCAAATTTGTATGAAATCCTGAGGAGTTACGAACGCTTAAGGAACGCCGAACATTGGCAGGAAAAAAATTATCCAGGAAAATATAGTCCAAAAATTTCTATTTTTTCATTTCTATCAAAAATTTTATTCAAGTGTTTTAAAGGTCGCTAAAAACGAATCTGACTTCCTTTTTCTTAGAATAATTTTATTTTTGGATTTATTTAATGGGCGCGTCTTTAGGTTTTGTAATTTTTTGTACATTTAAACTCATTTAAATCGTGAAAAAATACTTTTCGAAACGTTTATGAATTTTTTCCACCAGGTTGCTACATACAGATTTTATCTAAATCATATACGTTTGTTTCTACCATTTTTCTTCAAATTATCACGTTGAGAAAGTATATTGGAAAATTATTTTAAAAAATAACCTATCGCGCCTGGACTACAAGTGCCTATCTGTCTGTGCTTAAATTCGCTACCGACATTAATTACTTGTATGTTGCCAAAATTGGAAGGTACCTATATTTCCATTATGAGCTCCATCTCTACAAAAACCCACTAATTATGATGTTATTTCTAATCGATTCATGATATTTCTCCGAGTCGAATGAAAGTGATATCTTTTTCAACTATGAATTTCTTATATATTCGCCATATTCTTCACCATTCATAAAAATGACAGAAGGACACGGTTAACAATGATGGAAAACACGATAGCATGTGCTTTCATTATAATATGTAACCATGTACATTTAAAAATGATTGATTTAAAATTAATCATCAATTTTAAAAAATAACATTAAATGACAGGCAATTCGCAACGAATAGAGGTTAGAACTAGCAACAGCGCCTACAATGCCGTTAGATCGCGTCGTGTTCGACAGACCGGAAATGTTGCAAGCCATTCGATTCACTGTCCATCGCCACCGGAAACCAGAAGCGTGCTGAAGAAGAACATACAAGGCACGGGAATCTGTTGGGAACTATTTTTCAAAAACTCATGTGAATTTTTCTTCGTAATATATATTCATTCAATCTTTGCGAATGAATCTTGAACATTTGAAGATGTTCCCACAGACAGCGTAAAAAAATAAAATTTTGTTAGCTAAAATACCTATATATTTATTAACGCAATAATAAAACTTTAAGAAGCTCAGCAGTTTTAAATTATTTTTCGGAATGTTAGAAATTTTTTTTCAGCTATGCTATATTAATTACATGCAGCATTTTACTAACTTAACCGAAAATAACTTCATTTTTATACCGCTAAAGGATCTTTCAAGTCAATTTATGTTAAAAAAGTTCTGGAAGTTGTTTCCACACAGTATTTCTTTTTCGATGAAGTAACTATTTATAGCTAACAATAACTTTATCATATAACTCAACAGTTTATTTCGCTTTGATAACTTGTTAATTAAAATATCACAAACCCAGACATACTTATTTGCAAGATTTAAACCCAGTTTGGGGTACTCCGAATCTGAGTTAAAGGCAAAAGTTATTTAAATAATGTCTCACTAGTCCATTTTTAATCCGCCAGGCCCAAAAACTGCCTTCCAGGAATCAGAAAATAGTATGGTGTGGATTCCAGCAAGAAAGGTCGTGGAGAAGATTGCCTCAATGAAATTGGGGTAAAACATTCTCAACTTCATTGATAACATGCTTCTGAAATTCATACATTGTACAGCAGTCATGAACGAGGTTGTCACTTATTATACAAATATCAGAGACCGATTGCTATGAGTGAGTGGTTTGATGAGGAGTGTCAGAAGGCATTAAAAGAGATAAATGAAGCAAGAATGAAAATGCTACAGAGAAATACGAGGTAAACTAAGGAAATATATAAAACAAAAAGGAGGACTGCTAAGACTATTTATAGGAATCCATCATCTTTTCATTGACTTTAAACAGGCTTTTACGACATTGTCAATAGAAGTGAATTGCTAAAAGTAATGGTCACTTTAGGCGTACCAAAAAACTTAGTTAGATTGACACTGACAGATAGCTGCTGCAAGGCCAAGGAACAAGGAGCACTATCAGAAAAGTGCGGTTAAAGACGTCCTAAAGCAAGAAGACCCCTTGTTCCCAACTCTTTTCAACCTAGCCTTAGAATATGCAGTATGAGCTATTCGGACATGCCCTAATGGAACTATATATAATAGGTTGTCACAGCATCTAGCTTAGGCAGATGACGTGGTAATATCGGCTAGACCGAGAGCAGCATTATTAGGGGCGTTTGAGAATTTCGAGGACGCTGCGAGAAAATGGGGCTGAATGTAAACGATGAAACAGTTTATATAGAGTCATCGAGAAACCCACCAGAAAGAATGGAAGAGAGGATTGAATTTGGAAGCCACACTTTCAGGACGGCAAACCAGTTTAAGTATTTGGGTGCTCTTGTCACATCAAAGAATGAACACCAAGAAGAAATTAAGGCAAGAATATCTCCTGGAAACAGGTGCTATTACGCTCTTCAAAAGCCGCTAAAATTCAGAGGCCTGACCAACAGAGCTAAGATCATCTTATATAAAAAAAAGTCATTAGGCCAGTTGTTCCATATGGCTGTATGGTTGGTACTTACCAAAGTGAAAGAATGTTAAATGTTTGGAAAAGGAAAGTACTCAGGAGAATATATGGACCAGTCTGCGAGAATGGTAACTGGAGAATTAGAAAGAATGATGAGCTGAAAGAAAGGTTCCGAGAACCAGAACTGGTGTCCTCCCTTAGAAAGAACCAGTTGAGATGGTCCTATGATACGGAGAGAGTGTTGAGAGACTAAGTAAAATAGCATAAATGATTTTTTTACACTAAAAATTATGGCCAGATTTTGATTAAGCACACAAAAAAACGTTTGTCATAGAAAACAAAATTTTTTTTTTTTTTAGTTTCGAGAGTGTTCAAAATTTCTAAGCCACGAAATTACGTTTCGATTTGAAGCTCTGTATCTCGTCTTCAGTTTATCTGGTTTCGATTTTCTTGGGCTCATTGGAAGAAGTCTCTTCTTTCCATAAATATAAATAGCTATTAACAAAAACAAATGTTCTGTTGGGAAAATTGTGTAGATATCATTTTCCAAACTCGAGATATAAAATAAAGCAGTTTTAGGGTGTTATATTTTTGTCTCAGCTCCAACGGCCCATTGGAACGAACGCCGACACACGTGCCCAATATTTTAGGATGTCCTTGTAAATTCCTTTCGAGATATTTAGGTTTAAATGTTGCCAAAAATGCCTTTTGGCCATATTTGAAAATTAATATTAAAAAAAAAATAATAAAAAAATAAACTTTTATCATAACATCAAGTATCATATATCATCAAAACTAACATAACTAAAATGACAAATGCGCCACCCAAAACGTTCCCTTACCACCATATAATAATAATAATCCATTTTTAAAAACAATTTTAAGGAGTTCAGATAAACACTGATGAAATATTCTCAGCAGCATGTACTTCTTCACGTCTTCTCTCACAAATGTACAATAACAGTGTTTTTTAAACAATTGCAGTATGACAATTCTACGCACTAAACATTTTTAGTTTGTCAAGCTGAAAATAAATTTTAAAATTTTCCATTTAGTTTTCATTAAATAATATAAAAGTAAAAATTATTAAGTTAATGTCTACATTTATATTATTACAGAGCGTATTGCAAACGGGGACGTGGTGGGAGGAGGTTCGGTCGCATCATTTTGCATTGTGGCACATTAGGCTTTCCTTCAAGGCTCAAGTCTTGTAATCTTTATTGGATACGCTGTATCTATACAAAATATTATCGAAATCGGACCAGTATTAGGTCCGATTTCGATAATATTTTGTTTTTGTTTTTTTGAAAATTGTATTGCCTTTCATACGATCCTATACATAATTTACCATAAATTCATACTTTTGAGTTATGTGCAAATAAAATTTCCTTTTCGTCATAAAATTATTCCTACATTTTTTCGGTAATGGACTACATATATGAAAAACTTTAAGGAGAAAACTTTCAGTAAGTTTCATCAAAATCGTTCGAGCCGTTTTCGAGAAAATTGTAAAAAAGTGTAATACCGATTATATAAAGTGGAACTTGCGGTGAGTAGATTTTTGACGAAAAAGTTACTGTAATATCCCAGGCATATACTTGCCTTAAATACTTAAGAATTTCAGTTTGGTACCACTTTTCGTTTTTGAGCTAGGCTGTTCACATGCACACACAGAGACTATATTTGGATTCAGGGGAACTTAAAGCGTGTGTTTCCGTTGAAAACTCGAAATCAAAATTGTTCACGATCGCAATACTTCTCCTTATATACACTTCATATAAAGGGAAGGGAAACAATTAAAAGTGAATCTCTGTTCCTTAATACACTTTTACAGCACTAAAAGTTTCCTGTTTTTGTCAATTTTCATGATTTTTTTTAAACCACTTTCCTCAGTTGTGAAGGAAAAAAAATTAAAGAACGTCATTATCATAATTTTAATTTTTGTTCCGATTTGTAATCTGAAAAATTACCAGAGATGTAAACATTTTCTCAAAACTTTTTTTCAGCTGCGAAGCAAATTTAGAATGACAAAAAAAAAAAAAAAAAAAAAAAGGATGAGCCCGAAAAAGGAAAAAATGTTTTAACTGGTAAAAAAATCAAAAATGTGCAACAAAATAGATTTATATTGGGTGATTTTAAATGTATTGGCCCGTTGGTGTTTCAAATGGAGAACTTTAAGAAACATTTTTAGAAACCATCAAAAATGGTTTTAAAATGGAATTATGAAATTTTAGTCATAACATAATACGCAACTTGGATAATTCATATATGATTTTTATTCAAATAAACTTTTACAGGATTTGGCTTGAAACTATAATTTGTTTTAATTTAGGCAGTTTTACTTTTTTTTTTTTCAAAATAAAAACTTCCTTTTTTTGTTAATAGGTATGCAAATAACCATAATCAAAGTGGTATTCAGAGACTAATGGATTTTATGAAGAAAAAAAAAATCGCAAGAATCACTTTAAAAAATAAAACACATTTTGTTTGATTATCGTGATTTTTTTAAAAGTTTTTTTCTAATGTTTTAACATTTCCAGAAAAGGACGCGGATCTTTGAAAATGATAAGAGAAAAATGCATTTATTTCGAAGGTTTTTTTTTTTTTTTTTTTACTACTTTATTAAAACCGTATGTGATACATGGGGCGGGTTGATAAGGATTTAATTGTTTTTCTAAGAGTCAGGTTTAATTGGCAGAAGACCTGGTCCCAGAAGATAAGAAAGCACCATTAAGTCTCAACATCATTTCATCTGTAAAACACCCAAGTAACTCTTATTTCGATAACTCTCCATTTTACTCATGTGATAATAAAACGTTTAAACAAAAAAAAAGCTTTAGATTAAAAATATATCTCCACAATATAGAACCCACGTTTGATACAATAAAAAAACTAAAAGGACATATCATATGTGATATTACTGCTTACTGTTTATCAACTAAAAAAATACATTAAGTAATAAACATAGCTAATTTTCGGTAATATTTATAAATTTAAATATATTCCGTATTTTGTAAATGATAAATATAATATATTATACATACATATAATAGAAATAAATTCATAGCCTTTTCAATTAAAAAAATTTAAGTCCTTTTTAGCTTATAGAACATTTCACTGAAATTAAAGGAATTCGGTTTCCCAGAAGCTCTTATTATGTTTTGTCAAATTTCTTTTCTTTCATAAATTGTTATAATCCTTTTTCTACAATCAACTAAATTTTTACTAAGAGAGAAACATCGTATTTATCAAGCGGTGCTGACCAAATACATTGGGTTTTTACAAATACAGCACGCTTAATCTTATAATGAGTTAAAGAATACACAAAAAAAATAAATGATAAAGTTTCAATACATCACACGGATAAAAGTAGAAAGGCAAGTTTTATTTTTGTTTTTTTTTTAAATTATATTATATATTTTTTTTCATTGTATACTTTATTTTCTTCCCCCTTGTCTCTCTCAGCTAACATCCATAAATCGTTTTATAAATCTTATTGAGGTGCCTATTGTTCATAAATTCAAAACAAAACTAGTCTCATAATTAAAATATTCAAATTCAAACAAAAATATTAAAGTTTAATTAAAATAAAACAAATAAAATGTGTCAAATATGGGCATGATTACTAAAAAAATAAATAAAATCTTAATATAATTTATGATTATTTATATTAATAAAACAAAATAGCAATACAGTCCATATATTCATATTTTCCCTTTCATTTTTTTATTTCTAATATACATTTTTTGTCAATTTATTACTTCAGTCGTCAATAATTTATGGATCCAGCACCCCATATTTGCGCCGCTATTTGATAATTATAGTAATATTCTAAATCTGCACCGAGTTTCCTCAACGGATTCTGAATCAGAGACAGCGGATGACCTCAGTTATAAATGTATGTGGTGTGAACCTTTCGCCTCTCTTGTGCACGGGTCGTGTCCCTGACTGCGCAACATGGAACCACCGGTTCGATTCTCGGTACCGTTAAGGATTACTACAGTAAGAGAGTCACACTGCTCGCATATTTGAACATACAACTGAGAATCTACTAGAATAATCAAGATAGAATAAGTTTGTAAGGAAGCACGAATAACTAGGCATGGCAACTATACCCTTGGAATAGGCGAATGTCGATTGTTCACATTTCCTAACATTTCAATTGGGAAGTGGGGATTCAAAGATACATTGAGTACGGATATATACAAACTTTCATCTAGCATTTACAAAACATAAATAAAACTATTAAACATAAATTCAAAACCATAAGAATAAATGTATATAGGTACTTCGTCATAATCCCCCCTTTTAATCCTTCCCCCTAAAAATTTGAGATTATGCGTTTCAAGATACATAGAATCCAAAAATCGAATAAAAAAAAAATCCATCCGTCCGCCCCACATAAGGAGTATTTGAGCATTAAAAGCGGACAAATTTTTCGAAGCATTTTTTACTTTCATACAGCTTCACATAAGAGTATTTGAACCTTAAAATGGAAAAAGTCCGAATCAGGAAGTGTGTGAAAAATTAAATCCATCACTCATCCCTCCGAATTCTTTAAGGATGTGATAAAATTCTCTCCTGCTGAAATTCTTAACGGTCTCAAAAGAATCTTGGAGAAAATGCCAAACAAAATTACTACGTTGAAATAATTATGTTTTTTACACATTATATTTAAAATAATAAGAAACAAGAGGACGGAAGATGTTTTAAATAAATCCATATTTTAAAAAAATTATGTTTATGATCAACATTTAACCCGACAAGACCCGACACACAAACAAAAACACCTTTAACGACAACATCAAGTAAAAAAAAAAATTATCCAAGCATTCTCCATAAACATGGTTCCTGGACCATGAACGAGCAGTGTAAACAGTTAATCAATTAAATGATAATTTAAAAATAAACACACTATTTAGAATGGGAAACAACTACCACGGATAAAATCACTGAAAAACTATGAGACTTAAAATTCTGGCAATGCCCGAGTTTTGATTGACTTTACAAGAATTGGCAAGAGTGGAGGAAATTTATTCGATTACAGTTTGATGAGCCAGCTATCAAGCTTGAAGAACAATGGGTTTAATGGAGTCATTCACAAACTTCCTGATTCGGACTTTTGTTCGGTTTTAAGGCTCAAATACTCCCATGTGCGCCTTCCGTAGTATGTGACTTTTCTTTGAGACTACTGGGCCTCTCTTTTTTTTTTTTATTTGGCAGCAAAGTCACAGGTCACCCATGGATGATCCTCAGAACTCGGCATTACCATCAACCGTTTTGTCGTAAAATGACGGCCGATTAGAGACGTCATAGCCCATATCTCTACTATTCAAATGATTTTTTATTTGGAATTAATATACCATAATGCAATTATTTGTAGCGATTTTAATTTTATTTTATTTTTCAAAAGAAATATTTTATATCATAAAGAAAATTCAAAATACTGTAAAAAAATAAACTACTACTAGTTCCCGTGGCTGACGGATTTCACTCCAGTCCAAAATAACAAACTGCCGTATGTTTTCAAAGAGGTAATGTGATTTAAATAAAAAAAAAAAAAATACATTTTCTCTTAACTAATTGTAAATTGTAAAAAAATTTCTAAATATTTCCATAGACCACAGCATTATTATTCATTATTTTCACTTGCCTATATATGAAACATACATCGTAATATATGATGATCGTGATAAATTTCGAATCGATTTCATTAAATGTTCTATAATAAGCTAGGTCTTATCTTCATTGAAATAGTCTGGCGGGGTTCAGTTCCTATTATTTTAATGTGGCTTACTCTAAAGTACCCTTAATTTTGTTTATTTGAAATAATAAACCGTCTCTCATTATTAGTAGACTAAATACACACACACACGCACACGCGCGAACACACACAACACGCGAACACACACACACACACGCACACCCACACACAATCTATGAAGGACTTTGATAATTACCTAAAGCAGAATAAAATAGAAATATTTTCCCAAGTTGAAAACAAATTTCCAGAAGTAATGGTAATAATATAGATGTTTAATGTATCGTTGGAAAGCTATAGTTTAAAGAAAAATTAATATCAAACATATAAACTCGTATAAGGCAATGGAGAATGATGAAAAACGCATAAATTTAAGTGATCATTGTAAAAATTGTTTTAATTTTATATGATTTAAGAGAAACTAAATGTCTCTTTGGAAACTAAGTGGAATTTCCATGAAAATTAATTGAAAGCTTTTTGATTTCAAGTAGGGGGCAAGCGAAAGTTGTGTGATGCGCGAACCGCATCAGTTTTTCCAATTTTTTAACATATTTTTTGAAATGTATCTATTATTCTATATTGTATCTTTAAAATTATTTATTTTTTTTTTTTAATGTAGACGAAGTCTCTTTATAAAGCATTATAATTAGACTAACCATAAGCATTGTTTAAAAAAAAAAACTCTAGCTCAATTTTTTGTTAACAAACCAGAAAAATGATAGCCGGGAAAAGAGAACTACACGTAAACTGATTGGATGATGAATGCAGAGATGGAGCGGGTTGTTGGCCAGGGCGATGGAGAGAGGTCGCAGCTGACCCAAACAGGATGTACCGCTAGCTTACCATCACTTCGTCTCCCTCCGGCGCTTTTGGCACTTCTTCAGCTAAGTTCCAAATGGAAAAAGACTTAAGCTTGGTATTTTGACGTCCAACTTGAACTGGAAATTAATTGGCTACAACTTTGCAATACGGTCGCATCATCAGTGCCTGCTCCCAACTTATCCGAAGATCGCCGCACAAGCACTCTCTAGCGCCATTTGAGCTAACTAACTGCTTTGTTTTCAATGGTAAGATTCTTATTCATTGGAATTATTAAAATTTTTACTGCTTTAATTAGACATTCTTTAAAATTATAAGTGCTGTCGACTTCCGCTCGCTCAAGAGATAAACAAAACCCCAACCGGAAATCGAAAGCACTAATAATTTTAAACAAAGCAGTTCGGGGGCAGACACTGATAATTTGACGGCATTGCAAAGTTGTACAATTTATTGTAATGATTTTTTCAGTAACGAACAAATCAAAACCCACATTTTTACCACTGAACTTTTCTATAATATCAACCAATTAACTCACACTGACATTTCAGATGTATCATATTCACTTATTATTAAGGATTAAATATTGAATATATTTACAATTTTCAATGCCATTGGCGTGAATCGTAATTTTAAAACATTCTGGCCTCTTGTATGCTTCAATAATTCACCCCCTTCCCACTCTTTTTTAAGCGAAAACGAAAAGAAAAAAGGATTTAACGATAGTCGATAGTCTAGAATATAGATAGTTTCCACATCATCGAAAATAAAATATAGATAGTCGTTTTTATTTAAGTTTAAAGACGCCCTTCGTCGCAAATCCACATTTGCTTTAGTAATGTTCCACTTATCCATCCTCAATAAATCTGCCACCTAAGAATTCATTTGGATAAGCGTCTTACATCGAATCCTCTTACAAGATTGAAAGGACGAGAAACTGTTATTAGATTCAGATTACTCCAACATATACTTGACACAAGCTCCAAACATTCAATTTATTAAAAAAAAAAACACACATTACTA
This sequence comes from Rhaphigaster nebulosa, assembly GCA_948150685.1. Classification (NCBI taxonomy): domain Eukaryota; kingdom Metazoa; phylum Arthropoda; class Insecta; order Hemiptera; family Pentatomidae; genus Rhaphigaster; species Rhaphigaster nebulosa. The sequence continues at coordinate 155,472,752 of OX411307.1, forward strand.
TTATCAGGTCTATTTGGACGTACGGAGTTGGGTTTGGGGCTCATCGAAAACATTCAATTTCTACTGAATCCAACCCTTGTTTTTTTTAATGTTTTTTAGGCGCAAAACATCTAGGTCATTAGTGCCCGATTCATAAAATAATACTGCTATGAGAGGAGAGGGGGAAGGAAATTAAATAATTAAAATTAAAAAATCTCAATTTTTAAAAGTTATAAAATAAATCATAACGGTCATTATTTAAAAAAAAAAATATATATCCTTTCTTTTTTGAAACCAAGTATATTTTCCAACATAGTTAGGCCATGCACAAGGGCGAAATTACCAATTTAGGTGGACAAAATATATTATGGTTGTTATAAATGTTTTTAGAGTCGATGAGGTCATTCAAAATATATTATTTTAAGATTAAAAGAATTATAAAGGCAATCTTCATAATTAATGAGATATGCACAATTAATGAATAAATTAAATAATCCTTAGAATACATTACAAATAACTTAAAAAATAATCTATTTGATTAAGTATGTGTTATGACTATGTTATAATATTAATATTATAATTTATGTAATTCTATAATTATAATCATATATTATCATTAATACAATTATATTATGTATACAATCATATTAAGATATAATTATATATTAAACATACGTAATAATATGATACATAATTAATTATAAAAGACGCATAATTATTTTATAAATATAATAAAATTATAATAATTATCATATATACATTATAATATATTAATATTATAATGAACTAATTTATCTGATTAATTAATCTTTATAAAAATTAGGATTATGGAGTTTGTTTAAATTATTGTCTTGCAATGACAGATTAACTCCAGAATAGAAAAAGTATAAAAGCAGCGCAGAGTAGCGTGATGGACCTGTACATGGTTTTAAGGAAATTTAATGTAGTTTCCAAATATCAGCCTGTTTTTTGCTAAAGTTTGCCAATTAAATATTTATACTTATTTTTTTGAAAAAGCCCGTTCATCGAAAAACATTATCAGTGTACGATTTTTCTCAAAAAATTAAGAATAAAGAACTTGGGCAAAAACAGGTTCATATTTGGCAGCAGCATTAAATTTCCTTTAAAACCATATGTAGGTCATTGCGTTACTCCACGATACTTTTATACATTATTTATTCTGGAGTTGGTTCAGCTTTTGTCTTGCAATGCCAGATTATTTCCAGAATACAAAAATTAGGAAAGTTGCAGTGAGTAGCGCCATGGTTTGAAAAAAAATTTAATGTAGTTTCCAAATATTAATGTTTTTTGTCAAAGTTTGCTAATCAAATATTTATTCTTATTGTCTTGAGAAAAACTGAACATTAAAATTGTTTTTCAATGAACGGTTTATCTCAAAAAAGTTAGATTAAATACTTAATTGACAAACTTTGACAAAAAAAAAAAAAAGGGTATATTCTGGATTTTGTTCAAATTATGGTCTTGCAATGGCATAGATTAACTCCAGATAGCGCGATGACCTGTGCATGGCTTTAAAGGAAATTTTAAAAGATAACAGAAATAAAGAAAAAAGGACAAATAGTATAATTTTACTACGCTAATAATGGAATAATAAACAAATGCACGGAAAATGGCTTGAAAATGGACAATCGTCCGAAACGTCGCTTAAGTATGTTGGAAAATATGTTTTTTTTTTTAAAAAAGTACATATTTTTCTTGTAAATTAACAACCGTTTAAATTATTAAACTAATTTATTAGTTAAGTTTAAATTAATTAATTGCTTCTTAATGTTTTAATACTTATTTATTAATTAATTATTTAATTATATCTGCTTCATAGATTTAATTTGACGAGAAAAGAAATTACCAGCTCTACCACTATTATCTTAAAATTTCAACAAACATTTTTATTAAGCAATTATATAGAAAACATAACACACGCTCATTCAGTAGACAAGAGATCCTGAGGATTTAAAGCCACCTCAATAAATTTCCTTCACCAAATATAAATATTAAATGTAAAATGTTGAATTTGAGAACAAACCAGGAGCTCAAAGATTTATTTAAGAGGAGATGCGAGGTCCATGTTGGGTGTGAGGAGCTGGATGGCAGCAGCGCAGGATCGGAACAATTGGTGGAGGCTGGTGCAGGAGGCCAAGACTCGACATCGAGTACTAGCGCCGAATGAATGAATGAATGAATTTGAGAAGGTAAAGATTAACAAATAAAAGTTAAAACACACAAGGCATAATTTTTAAGAAGAACTATTTGGTTTATTATATTTGAATATAGTTTAAATACTATATAATACCGCTAAAATATATATGGAATAAAATAAAACACGATTTCAAGAATAAAATAAAAATAATAAATAAATAAAAAAACAATGAATACAAATTTTTCAAATAGAGCTCAAAAATCAAGAGATCATCTCTCTCTTTCTTTTTTTTTTTTTACTAGATTCGTTCTGGAAGTGTTCAACGATATCTTACGTATCTATAGTTAAAAAGATGACATTCCAAAAACTTTAGTACAAAATTGCTTTTTAATTGGTATAAAGTGTGCATATACTTCCAAATAGGGTTGGTTGTCATTTTGAAAAAACCACTAACTCGTATAGAAACCCATCCTTCTAAAGAAAATGAGTATTTAAAAAAATTTTCTATGGATATATTAAATTTAAAATGAATGAGGCATAGTTAAATGAAGTAACTCTCTGCAGTGTTTAGTTTTTATGATACTAAACTCTAAGAAAAACTTTTCACAGTTTAGAAAACCATGTTAACTATTATCTATACTTTTTGGCCCACGGAATATAAATAAATAAGTAAACACAAAACACAAATATGAGGATAAGGATGCTGCGCTTGTGACAGAAGACACCCTCACTATCGCAACAGTAAAAACAAGCTGTTCTAGATAGTGATGTCGTTTCCTCCAGATACTAAATGTGATGACATCCAATTGCAGCATAATACAAAAACCTTTCACTTCTTTTATTTTGATTGTAATTTCTTTTATGTTTGGATATTTCTGTAACATATATATATATATATATATATATATATATATATATATATATATATATATATATATATATATATATATATTTACACACATAAAATATATAATATAATATAGAATATAAAATAGTTTTGTATTAATTGGATGTCATCACATTTCATATCTCGTGAGTGTGTATATGCATATGTATGTATATGTATATGTGTATATATATATATATATATATATATATATATATATATATATATATATATATACACACACACACACACACACCGAGGAACTTCTCTTACCGGACACTTCTATCAAATGGACATCTCTAATAAACTAATAAAACGACAGTTTAATTTTCCTCGACGTCAAACTATTTACTTTACATAGTTTTCAACTTCTATTAAACGGACCTTCTAATAAATGGACATAGATTAAGTCCTTCTTCTTTTGAAAAAGCCTCTTTTAAGCGGACAGAGGATGAAAAGAAAGACGTAATCAAACAGCAGATGGTTAGAGCTAATGCAGCGTGGTAAATGTAATTTCTTAGATTTTATTTTGCAGAACGCCTGGGGGATGTTTCACTGTTTATATACAAAAAACTCCTCGGAGTCAAAAGAACTTTTTCTATTCCTCTCCAGTCTTGCAAATGTTTTTTTTTTTTTTTTTAAACAATTTTAATTCAGTTTTCATACGGCTTTATAACTATATACATAGCGTGTGCTAGTGAAGTTCAACGTGTCTTGTGTTTAAAAAAAAATTCAAAAAATTATTAATATGGTACCAAAAAAAGTGTTTTAATTTAGCTCGATAGAAAATCAGATACAAAAGCTCGAGTGGAGAGGTGCGTCAGAAGACGCCGATGTGTTGAGTGAATGGAGACAAAGATTTAAAATTTATGTGACGGCTATCTGGCAAAAGACATTTTAAACAGCGACAAACCCCCCAGTGTTTCACAGGACTGTCAAATAAATCAATGGCACTGGAAGAGGAAACTCGCAAAGGAGAAAAAAAAATTAAAAGAAAGGATCACGATTTGATTGTGCACAAACACGGAGGGAGATTATGAAAGACCCTTGATTATTAGCAAAGTATCAAGATGTATCAAGGAAGTTAGTTTGATTCTATTAAATATTTACTGTCATTCCAACATAAAACCTGAATGACCAGACGTAAATTGAAAGAATCATTTGAAAAAAAAAAATGACGGCAGGGTAGTTGTATTAATAAATATTTACGATTATAAAAAAAAAAATACAATAGTATAAAAATACAGTCAGCCCGAAAATAATTAGAAATGATTGCAGATAACCCTCAAAATTCAAATAACCATCATGAAGTTTTATACTATTCCTAAGAAATATTATTTATCAACAATTCATTTTTTCCTTTAACAAACGAAAATCATATTAGGACCAAGTATCAAGAAAAATGTTTAAAAAAATAGATGTATACATGGTTTAAAATAAATACCACACAACCTTTTATTTAAAACAAACATTCTTAGTTTTTTTAACATATAATAATGTAAAAATTTCTTCTTTATTTGCAAATGTATATACAGGAACCAACTGCCTATACAAGTTTTCGTGTTTATAATTTTCTTTTACTAAAATAAACGTATTATTTTATTTTTTACAAAAAGAAATGGAAAAAAAATGATAATAAATACATTTTGGGAAGAACAGAGCGAATATCAGAACCCTCCAATTTTTTTTAGATCAGCCCTATTTAATTGTTTAAAGACGAATTTCGTACTCCAGCAACAGATCTGTTTTATCCTTTAAGGATAGTCGTCACAATTATAATAAAAGAAAATACAAAGAAGAAGCATAATAGAAAACAGGATGTTTGAAAATGATAATATTGTCACAGCCTAACCTAAATAGTCAAAAGATACGTTATCAGTGGGAAACAATTCGCTGTGAGGACCTATGTTGACTGTTTATATATTTTGATTAACTTACATTTTTATCTTATTTCATCCTATGCAACTATCTCTACAGTAGAAAATTAAAAAAAATAGTTTACCTTCATGTCCTCTACATCTTTACTACCCAAGATCTATATATATACATATATATAAAAGCGAAAATGGAAATCTTTGTTACGGGTTGGCTCCGAAACTATTGTACATATCCAATTATCATGGGTTTTTCTTAATTAAAGAGAATATTACCGAGCGGGTTTTAGGGATAAATTTAGTCCGATAATAATTAATTAGTTATCAATCAAAATAAAAAACACGTTTAACGTTTATATGTGAATTATATAATTAGATCAGATGTTAGATTAAGTGTTGAAAAAGTAAAATATATTTTAAGAGCTTCGTTTGATTAGGTGTTTTCCTTACCAATATTCATTCACTACAGTCACACACAACTAAACTATCTTTGGGCGCCTCTTCTGTGACCAAGCATTAAATACTGGAAACTTTTTGAAATGCCACCCAAAAAATCAAACATCGGAAGATCAACCAGACACGCATGGCAATTGTCGGCCAGTAGAGCTGCTGAAATATCTGAAGAACGAGACACACGCTGGGAAACTGACCGCATCGGAGCCTTTACTTCATGAGCTGCTGAAACATTTGAAGAGCGAGTTGAAAACCGACGAGTGAGAGCTTCTCTACTTTAAGAACTTCTGCAACACCCGTCTGGAAGCTGAACGATCACGGAAGAGTCAAATCGAGTGCACCAGTACCCGAAGAAGATCCGCAGTTTATGCAAATTTACTTCATGGACAAGGAATCTAGATTGCATACAGATAATTCATACCAAATATACAGAGGTAAATGAATATACACAGGCAGGATAACGCCTGCCGGGTTTTGCTATTACATTATAGAGGGGGCATGTTGAACTAGCTCATAAAAATTACATCTGCAAATAATTTTAAAAATTAATTTCTACGATATTTAACAAGCAAATGCATTTCTGACGGTCCTAAAACTCTTGCTAAGCAGCTAATTAATTTGATGAATTACGTCACAATAACTAGCCCATTAAACTACGGTTGATTTTTTTTTTCAATCCCAAAAAACAAAACGCATGACAATTGGATAAGTAGTTTCGGAGCCAACCCGTAACAAAGATTTCCATTTTCGCTTTTATATATATAAATATATATATATATATATATATATATATATATATATATATATATATATATATATATATATATATATACATAGATGTTGGGTAGGTGTAGACGACATGAAGGTAAACTATTTTCTTGTGCCTCAAAGATAACAAAATATATTTCTGGCTAACAAAAACCCTCACTAATGACTGCCAGAAGAGAAAACGTAATAGCAGCCCTTGGGAAACCTCAAAATTTTAAAGTTGATTTGGTTTTTTCACCTATAATTCCTAAACGGGGCATTCAATCGAAAAACCTATATTGTAATAAATTAAATAAAGCTATTAAGGTAGTGTAATTGTTAAATATAAAATGCTCATAAATTAGCTATTATTTATCTTTCAAAAAGTGCTGTTTGTTGAAGGTGTAAGTTATAATAAATAAATTAGTTGAGATTTAAAAGGATCATCAGAGTTTTTATTAATAACGAATACCAAATCTCGAACACACACACACACACACACACACACACACACACACACACACACACACACATACACACAGATATATATATATATTTATATATATATATATATATATATATATATATATATATATATATATATATATATATATATACATTTAATATTTAATATTTATAGTTACTCTCGGAAAAGAGCATAGGTCATTTAACTTAGTAGGTTAAGTTAAACAAATAATATTACTTTTAAGCTCCTTTTATTTTATAAATAATTATCAGAAAAATATATCGATCATTAATCGTATTTTCCTCGAAAATAATAGACTTTAGCACTATATAGAAGGTCATTGGAGAGGGTGGGAGTGGATTTTAAATCTGTTTCATAACCCCTAGACGGCTTTGGGGGGTTTCAGGGATGTCTGATCATATACACGGAATATCACTGACACCCTTCCCCTACTTTAAATCCTAGAATGATTAGAATATCAGAATGAAATTCGGGGAATCCCAATTGCGTAAAATGAAGTTAGTTTGAGGCTTATTGTCAACTTTGTAACCTACCGAATTCCTCCAGAAACACTAACTCTGAAATTTCCAATGGAATGTTTTTTTGTTTTGTTTTTTTTTAACGGATTCTGATAGGAAATGAAATTTTAAGGCGAATTCATATCGGTCAAATTTTTAATCTGATGCGTTAACTACAACAAAAAAAAAAACCGTTTTTATACAAAGTTCCAAATTTCTCTGAAGGGTAGAATTTTCTCTTTTTTTTTTTTTTTTTTTTTTTTAGAAAGCTATTCAATTAAAGGCTGTAAAGAAATAAAATCACTTTGAAATGAGTATACATTCATTCCAGAACTCTAAGTATTGGAGTGGCAATGATAACTAAGAAAACAGCAAAAAGTATTATTATTTTAAAAATATTTATTGGATAATTATTACTATTATTTGTATTAGTCATAATTATTGCATAATAAAAATGTATTAATAAAAAAATAACCGGAAGCTTGTCCAAAACACAAATTTTTTCACTTTTGACACTTTTTGCTTTTCTCTTATTTATTATTGGCAATCTAATACAGGAATGAAAATAGACTCATTTCAAAGTGATTTTAATTCCACAATTTTCTTACACTGACAACACCCAATAAACCTATAGTGTACCCTATAAACCTAAATTTCGAATCTAATAAATGAACTATTTTTTTATTGTATTCATAAATCTTAAGGTAGCCTTATCTATCTAACCAAGAACCCATGAATTATTTTTATATGCTTGCACTGCTCTCAAGGTTAATGATCAAGTAACCTATAATAAGTATAGAGATCTACCTAAATTGCATAATTATACAAGAATATTATTACATTATATAACGATAATGGAGCTACTTTATAAATCATAATTATGAAACTCCTGTCAGTAATATAAAGTTTCGAAATTCAGAATTCATGGAGACAGCTGTAAGACTGAGAGAGAACTCCGGCTAGAATTTCGGAACCGAAAGCTATTATTGAGTTGGAAAGTTATGAAAGAAAGTTCCCAACTCCAAATTGAGACGCTTTCAACGATCTATTTGATTAAACGATCAAAATTGGTTATGCATTCTCAACGGGAAGCGGGGACAGTCATTAGTGTAGAATAGCATTTCACTTTTGTTACTTTAAATGGAATGATAATTACCAAATAAGAAGTTATTATATTAGAAAATATTATTCAATAATGTACATTAATAATTAATGAACATCGTGCAGATAATTTATTCAACTTTTAATTTCGTATTAAATAGTTGCCCAACGTCATCAACGATAATTTAAAATTAAAAGATTTCATTATTTATATTTTTTTTTCGTTTCTGTTATAAATAGCAAATTAAATAAAATCTGATAATTTTGTCTCATGAGGTTTACAAAAAATTGATGATAATTATTTTCTTTTGAAACGTAAATAACAATTTAATAAGTAAATTTTATTTAATTGTCATTCATAATTCTGTTGCTGTTGTAAAATAATAGTTTTATTATAATTAAATAAATAAATAACAAATTTTAAGCTTTTATAACTATATATGTTTTCGTTTGTAAAGACTTCGTACGCGTTTCGAAACACACTCTTTTTCCTCATCAGGCTCTAAATAAACAAATAATAACAATCTTTTAGTTTAAATAATTCCCACATAATATATATATATATATATATATATATATATATATATATATATATATATATATATATATATATATTTCTTGAAATACAAGAGTATGTATTACCCTTACTTCACAAACTTGAGTCAATTAGGTAAATTTGATATTTTTCACTTATTTAGAAGACTGGCATAATCTAGAAACCCGCAAAAATACTGTTGCCCTTTGTTATCTTTTATTTATTTATTTTATCATCATATAAATAAAAACGGGGAGTACATAAATATATATAAGGGAAGCGAGGTAGCTCGGTGGTAAGTTACTATGCTCCCGGTCCCGGGTTCGCTACCGGCTGTGGCTTATTCAGTTATCAGCCGTGGATCGACCCTATGGGGTTGGGAGATATAGAGGTATATATAGAGGTTTCCTGGGGCTCACAAAATCTCTATATACAAAGTGGGTACCCTTATTGGGGGGAAAACCTGACGGTTGAGCGAAATCGCGGCCAAATCACACCCTTGCACAACCGTTGACGCGTAGCCAGGATTTCGTTTCGGGGGAAGGGTCCAACCAAAGATCTACTTTAAAGAAACCCACCCCAACCGGGTATGTAAGGGAGTCTTCACTATAATATAATAAAAATATAATAAAATATAATATCATTTTATATATTTATATATTTTATATTTTTATATATTTTTTATATTATATATAGAGTTTTTAATATATTTTATATATTATATATTTATAGAAAAATATATTATAAATTTAATATAATATAAATATAATACAATAAAAATATAATATTTTCAATACCTAGGTATATTATTATGAGAGAACATTCAAATAGGTTTATACAATTATTGTTTAAAGATAAGAATAAGTAAAAGTATTTTTTAATTTCGGGAGGGAGGTCTGGACTCCCCCTCTGTCTATGCCACTGACAGTTAGCTTAAAAACAGTACTGTCCTTACCAAGTGCTGAACCTACTAAGACTCTTCATGGGTTGGAGTGGTACAGGTTTGTCCATATATAAATATATATATACATATATACCCATGCACTCATATATATTGTTTCTTTTAGGACTATGATTTAATTAAATGATGTCTCAAGTAATGAGAAGTATAAATAACACATATTAGTAGAAATCCTACTTTAATTTCAGGAGACTAAATCAGTATCTCTGATATTCTTAGTGTTTTGCATTCTTCGCTTCTTCTGTTCACATTCCAATTGAACAGAAGCTAAAAATAATTTACAAAAAATTATTTTTTGTTCGATAAGAATTGGAACATAGCTGCAATTATCTAGTATACGTAGGTAAGAAAGGAGCACGTTTCATTCTTGAAGTATATGAGTACATAATATTGTCAGAAATAATTTCCAAACATGGATTAAACTTTTAAGGATTAATATCTACAAAAACTGAAGAATTATGAAAAAAAAAACTTAATTAGTCGTACCTATGCATTTTATAATTTTATGAATTTCAAGGCCCATACTCATGGCCCGTGTATTCGGGCCCTTCATATTGCTTCCTTAAAAATAAATTACTATGAACTTATTATTATATTACTAATAATTAATAATATCTACAACCTTTTTCCGAACAATCCTACATTATTCCATTTATCGATTTTATAGGCTCGTTATGTTATGTGTGTAAAGATTAAGAGATTGTTGGATAAATTAGTAAAATCGACTGAAAAATATGTATATAAATATTTTTTTCCAAATTTCAACCACCGAGAGTTTCAATAATTCACATTTAGACACGTTTGGGTGAGATTTACTATTTTAAGTTCCGGAGATATTGTTTCTCATTAGTATGAACGTAGTGTTGCGAAAGGAGTACATTCCTCGCATTCATTTATCCATCTCAGAAGTTTCCAGTGATAGTTTACAAACAAAGATAATGTGCGGTTATCCTAGGCGAGGGAAAGATCAAGGACGTAAAGAAAAAAGTGCCAAGTAAAATCCTTCATGCAGTTCTGCCGAAGAATAGAAAATCATTCTACTCACAACTTCTATCCAGCATCCGTCTGGCTTAGATTTTCAGTTTTGTAAATGGTTGGTGAATTTTTAACATATTAAAGAAAAAAAATTGATTTCCTTCCTAAAAAAAATAATTAAGCTGTGTTCATTGTAAATCCATTCAGTTGTAGCTTAGGACACTTGAAGGCATGTTTGATTAACCTATATTGTCCCAAACCCCCACATACTAACGGTCCACTTTCGCTAAGTTCAATTCGCACAAAAGTTTATGTAATATCAATTGCGAATATTTATTAATCAACAAAATTCAATATAAGCAGATAAACTTTAGTAGTTATATCAAGGTAAATTCGAACAATTAAATAATTCTAATCCTCTAAATCTATGTCCATACTGGACGATTTTAGATGCGCTTTTGTTTTGCCTAACCCCGTCATAACTAGAAAATTTGAGTTCCTTTTATAAATTATTTCTTTATTTTACCATTACCACTACCTATGTCACATTTAAAAAAAAAAATAAAGAATTCATTTGTATTCCGAAACTATCCCAAAACAATATATTGTTTTTTTTTTTACTTTATATATATAACCTTATGTAGGCCATTTTTAAACAAAGAAAATGAAGTTATGCTAATAGTCTTATTTTCATTGGATTATTAATATATTAAGCATTACTTTCTAATTTTACTTAATCGAATTTATTAATTAATGAGAAAAAGAACTATAAAAAAAACAAACAATGTCCTTAATCGGTAAAAAAATGGAAACAAACAATTTGATTAACATTATATTTAATGTTACCACGTCCCTTTTACGTCAGTATAAGTTTAACTGTTTTAGAGTAATGTGCTCTGTCTATTTGGTCAGTCTTTTTAAAACGGCTAAGAGACTTAACGTTTTTTTTTTTTTTTTTTTTTTTATTTCCTAATAATATACTAATTATAGGTTTCGTCTCTTTTTTATCTCATTAATTAATAAATTAGATTAATTAAAATTAGAAAGTAATACTAAATATATTAATTCTGTAAATAATACTGTAAGCAAACTTTTATTTTTTAAATTTAAAAATGGCCTGCATGTGGCTGAAATATCATGTCAAGTAAAAAAAACAAACAACAGTATATTGTTTTGGGTTAGTTTCGGAACGCAATGAAATTATTGTTTGTTTTTGTTTTTTTTAAATGTGACGAATGAGATAGGTAGTGATGATAATCTAAACATAAATTATGAAGGAATTTTCAAAATAGAGATGTCGAAAACGAAAACGCATCGAAAATCGACTAGTGTGGTAGCTTAATATCTTGCACCACATATATTTCTCATACTACAGCCTCGAAGAACGGCAGTGGCCACGAGACCTACTGTGAGTATGCAGATATAATAAATAGAGGTCTAGCTATGGGCAGTTTCTTCACTCAAGTCCTCAGCTTCTACGGCGAGCACCCTCACACAGCCTCATTGGCTTTCAATGTCATTATTTTTTTTTTTTTTTTTTGTAGTGAATACGGTGTGAATGGAAATATTTCTCTTTATTCCTTACTGCCCTTCAATGCTTATTTTTTGGTCGACTTTATGATGCTTATTTATTGTTCTATATATATTTTTTAAAGCTTAATTTTAGTTTATAAATATTATTTCTTAAATATGGTATAACTTATTTATCGCTATAACTTATTGTCCAGTGGCAGATTGTAATATTTTTCAGTGAAATAAGTATTAAATTCTTCTTCTAGATCTCCAATAGTCCAATCTTAAATTTATTCCCATCTATAACAGAAAAAACAATTACTCACCAGAAAAACCCCGAACCTAAAACCGTTTACCTATAAACACCCCACCTTTCTTTCATTGCTAGTTCAGTGCGAGACAAAACTAAGATATATTTACTTAAACCTGGGTGAGTACCAATATGTATTTGATTTCTTGTCATAATTAAATTCATGATTCATAAATGTTTTATAATACTAATTTATATTACATCTAATTTAATATGTATAATAATACCAAACTGTATTTAGAATTGCTTATTTTTGAATTTTTGTGTGTTTTTAGAACTGAAGATGAATGTATGACATTCGAAACTAGTTTTCAATAAAAACAAATTTATAGAAGTGGCAAATAATTTATCAATCCCTAATTTGTTATGTAACATACCCTGTTTCTTTCTTATCACTTCTCCTTCTTTACTAGCACTATTTCTAAAATAGTATTAATTTGTTGGTTAATAATTGCAGTTCCTTTTGAGATTTTATTTTGATTTTTGATTTTTATATTCGTTTTTGGACGAAAAAAATATTATTTTAAGGATTACCCTCTGCGGATGAAGATGTAGTGAAATATTTTCAATGGCGTACGCAGGGGGTAGGGAAAGGGGATATATCACCCCCAAATTTATGAAAAATATGATTTTTATACCCACCAACATAAAGTTTGTTTTTGAGTAATATTTATATTATTAATTTTGGATCCAATCAATTTTCAACCTAATCCTTAAAATGTACACCCGATTTGGCGATTAGACGCTCAAATGATTACTAGCCTTCTATTTATTAACCACTCTCCCTCCCCCGAAAAAAATTTTCATCCCCCCAAAAACATTCTGCGTCCGCCCTAGGTAATGTTAGATATTGTGATAAGCTTATTATAATAAGAAAAGGGACATGGGTTGAAGGACCTAGTCAAATTCACGACCGCACTCAGTTTTATATATAGATGGTCTTAAGTGATAAAAAAGTAATAGGGTAGGTTATATAACAAATGTTAGTCGGCCTTGAAATACGAACTTTTTTTACTTTTTTTTTTAAGATCGGCACGTACGAACCTCAATACAGCTTTAAGAATTTAATTGTTCTTATTGAATCATTAAACATTTTAAGTTTTTACAATTGAACCTTTATTAAAAAACAAACAAAATTAAAAAAAAAAATTCAGTTTTAAATCTATAATCACAGGAAATACATCTTGTTAAATTTTATAACTTATAATTTAGCTTATATTAATTTACTAGCATTACGCTATCGGATAAGGGAATACCTATTACATTTAAATGTGCACCAGTTGCCTGTAATATTTTACTGATTTTTCTTTGTTCTATTTTTTTTTTTAATTCTAATAAAAATTGGTATTTAAAAACTTACTTTACTTTAAAGGACGAATATAAAATATATGCATTTATTGCACAAAAGATAACGACTTCATGAATAATCAAAAATAAAAACTGAAAACATTAGAAGTCAGTTGGCTCTATTCATTGTAATAATAATAAATATTATAGTAACCATTAACTATGATCAAAATTAAATGCATCACTCTCTATTGCATCCTTTTTGATGTATTTACGTCATAGCTGGACTCAGTCATTTTTATCCAGGTACACTCTTACATTTCAAAATTTTCATTAAAAAAATATATAATAATTGTTTATGTTTAATTGAAAAGTTTTTCTATCTTTGAAAAAGGTATATGAAAAATTCATGGCAACTGGAGTTCTTCATTAATAATAGATTAATTATTTTAGTACTGAATAAACTAGGCGATTTTACTCGCAGCGAGCAAACACGCTCAGGTGAATCATCTACTTCCCTCGTAATGATTGCTCGCCCTCCCAGCTATTCATGCCTAGTGAAATACCGAAATTATATTTATACTTCAATATATTAAGGAAAAAAAAGTATTTATAACAATATTAAGTTAATTAATTTGTACAGATAATATAAATAAAGAAGCAATTACCTGACAATTATTTTGTAAAATCCTTCAGAGAAAGCAGAGATGAAAGACACCTAGAAAAAAAAATGTATAAATAGGTAAATGCATGAAAATTATTTACAAACAATTATTTAGCAAGAATGGGCATATTATTATTATTTGTATAGAACTGAATTACACAGAAAAAAATCACCAAAATGTCGTACAAGCACTAGTTGTGAATGACAAAATCAAATAAATAATTAATGCAATGAATTAAAAATATGACTTGTAATTATTTAAGCCTAGAATTCATTTTCTCAATTCCATGGCCGAATTTTGTTAACATTATTATTTATCTACTTTTTATCTACCGTCTTTTTTTTTATCTTTTTTTTTTTTTTTAATATTGTTTTTATTAGTTTGATACCGATTTTAGTTGAGAAACCACTCTCAATTTCAAAAAGTCTTTGTTGCTCTTATATAAAGACAATAGCAGACAATGCTGTTAATATATGTTACTAACGTCTTGCAGTAGCACCTGGTTTATCATGGTAACATTAATTAAATTAAACATTCATCATTGCCCCTGTAATTGGCCCACACAGTTTCGAATTGCGGTATTAATTTTAAAATTCAGGTTTTGAGAAATAGACAAACATTTTGTAATTTGAAGGGAAGAATAATTTCATTTTGAACTTGAGTAATGTATTATATGGAGCGAGATTTATTTTAACTACATTTATTTAGTTGATTCATAGATTTTTAAAATGAATTACCGGACGGAAGGAAATGTCTGATGGATCTCTAAAAGAAAGCTGAAGGGGTAATTGGAAATGAAAGTGGGCAGGAGGACGGGCGGCGGTCTGTCGCGGTAGTTACAACATTAACTGCTTATTGAAATTTTAATAGTTTATGACTTGGCCCATAGGAACAAATACACTACCACTATTTATAGCTTACTTTATAGAGCAGTAAATATGTTACAAGGACGTTAAAAATAAAGACATAACCGTGAAAAACAGTTCGACTATTATAATAGGTGTGCCAGTGAATACACTACTAATTGTTCCAGGATTGAAAACTTTGAAACAAAAACCATAATAAATAAATTTTTAGGGTACTTAGTTATTATATGGTCGACCACGTAATAGTCTATTGATTTCCCTTATAACCTACACTGTAAATTTCTTATCACTTTTTTTATTACTTTATTAACATTAATTGAACAACATTAATAATTTATATGTTAATAACTGCTGATTCATTTGAGATTTTCATTTTTGCCAGTTCTGTTTCTTTTATTAACATTATTAGTGAAGTATTAATAAGTTGTTTGTTAAAAGGTGTGGTTTCTTAGGAGATTTTTAATTTTATTTGTGATTTTTATCTTCTATTTTTTTTGGACGAAAAATGATAAAAATTTGGGAAGATGCAGAAATATCACTAAGAGTCATCACAGGTGAGTGTGATGGCTCCCAAATTTTTATATTTTTTGACTCTGTATTGTACTTGGTCCAGATTGGACTTAATTGTGGCATTTTATGCGTTTTAAGACTTTTAGAAAGATGCCTAAGGATGGCTTAAAGGCCGAAAATTTGCATATAAATAAATGAATTTGGTCAAATAGTACCAGCCTGCATTTATTTTTATATATACTGCATTCAGCTTAAATCAACAAATATATATGAAATTTTATATTATGATTTGTAATTATCAATAAGAAAATAAAATATAACCTTCATATGCCCTTAATACCGGTGTCCACTAATCCGATTAAGTCATAAATTAAAATTTATTTTATCAAAAATAAAAATGAATATATAGTTTTCGCAATTAAAAAACTGTGCATTAAACACTGGTTATGAAATGTAAAAATGGGTTCATTGTCGTCTAAATCACGTAATCCTGGAATATATTTGAAAATCTGCTTTAAAAAAAAACGGTCAAACTAAATAAACAATTGCATAAATATCAAGTCGTGCTATAACTTATAATTTTAAGTCATTTCCCACAATTTGACCTATGGGGGAGGAGGGGGAGGGGGTCAAATAACAGGCAGAGGATGAGACAAGCCCTGGCGCAATGAGGTAGGGGGGAGGAGTAGAGGTTAACCACCTTCAAACAGCGGACCTTTTCACCTAATACATTTGATATTTGAATATCAAACCCTCTTATCCTACTGCAAATCATTAATATTTGAATTTCAAATGCAGGAGGATATTTAAATTTTATTTCATTTTCTGGCACACTTTACGAATCGATAAATAAGGTGAACTTTCACCAATATAATGTGTAAGTAATAAAATAATAAATTTTCATAATAATACCATTTTTATTTTTACAAATATCGGATATTTATGGACATATATATACCCATAAATATTTGAGAGAGTGTCTGTATATCCTCTATTCTGTATCTGTATATACGAGAGAGGATATATATATATATATATATATATATATATATATATATATATATATATATATATATATATATATATACCATATATATATATATAATCTCTCGAATATACAGATAGAGAGAGCTCCCTACTAACTATAAACCAGCAATATTCTATATTGTGACCTCAAACTCTAATATGTTATCACGAGACCATTAGTAAATATGTGTATTGGAGTCCTGGCAATGGCCAGGTTCTATATTAACGTCCTACACATCTGGGACTACAGCGGCCTCATTCAGTCTCCATAGCCTTTCAGCAACAGTGGTCCGGTTGAAAGAGAATCACTGGAATCTCCTGGAGTCCTATCATACCTTCCACAAGTGGTAGGGAAAGTTTGGATTGGGGTCCCCTAGGCTGAGTGAATATATATACAAGTACATAACTTTATGAAGTTTTGTTTTAACAATTAACTAGAGCGAATTCTCAAAAAGAGACAAAGTGGCATTACGAGCTAGCAACTGGAAGATTCCAAAATTAATTTTTAATCTATAAATATCGTAAAAATGGATATATTAATCTCAATTACTTATCAGCCGAGAGATGCTTTGATATGAGCAGGCTTTTCTCTCGAGAGAGTGGTAGATATACTCGAGAGTGTAAAACTCGCCAGGATAAAATCTTCTGAGAGTATGAGGGTGGTTCTCTGAGAGTTATAATGTCACGTTACATCAGATGTAAACGTTCTCTCTCTCCTCTCAAAGAGTACTCTCATGAAATTCAAACCTTTTTTGAATGACTGAAACTACTCACCGAGAGGAGAGAGGAAACCTTTACATCTACTGCGACATTGGAACTTTCGGAGAGCTCGTGTAAACGCTTCATTAGATGTGGCGGTAGCTATATTTGACAATTGAATATAGCTAACGTTAATTGAAGCAGCGTAACGTTAAATAATTTCATATTAGTCACCTGTCACAAGAAATTAAAGCTTAACCATTTCAAGGACTTATCTTATCTAAATTGATAGGACCGGTTTATTATTTGCTGATTTTGTTGTTTTAGTTCTTATGAGTATTTTTTAAACACTTAACACACCTTTATCCACCCGAACTATCCTTTGAAAAGCAGACAAACAAACTCATAGAATTACCGAGAAAAAAACTCGTAGAGTTCAAGAAACTGGGAGGCGGAATTCCAATTACAGAACCTAACAATTTCTTTCCAGTCATTTCTGAAAGTACCTTAAGGGGATAGGGAATCAATCGAGTGCCTTCAATTTCATATCTCCGAACAAGATGAATAAGGGAATAAAAATGATTTCACCAGAACTAATTAAGAAAACCTTGAAGAAAGAAGAAACCAAAAAATCTGAGCCTAGGTTAGCGCTGACTTGATTTATGTTTAAATTTTATAAATGATTTTATTAGAATTTACGCATTATATTCCAGTTGAACAGACCTACCACAAGTAGCGGATTTAGTAGATATGTACAGGATGACTAGACATTTTATTTTTAGCGGAAAACTTATTTCAGAACAAACATGATTTTTCATTTTTTATTTGGTGAAGCAATACCTTATCAGTTCATTACATGGCTAATTGTTACAATAGATGAACAGTTATCTTACTGTAATTTTAGAACTGCGACCCTCATGAGCAAAATCATCGAATGACCTTCATGAAGACTTATTTAAGGGTTTTACTGCTATAGTAACCAAACTAATCTGAATTACTTCAACACAAAGATACTTAGTATCATTTAATTAAATTATGTAGAACATTAATAATAACTTAGGTGCGCTGAGAGCCAAGGGAGATCGCACAGATCAAGCTGCCCCGAGCATGTTAACCATTCTATAAGGGCCAATTTAACTGATTTATGGTCATAACCAGATGCCGGATTTTCATGCAGCAAAAAGCCCAAAAACGAGCAGTAAAAAAACTCAAAATGTGTATAGGTATATCTGCCAAAACATGTAGAAATCGTCCTCTCGATATTAATCCATGGAAAACGTATCTAAACTTATATTAGAGTTACAGCCACTGAATTAAAATAACGTGTAGTGCCATGAGAAAAAAAAAAGTATGTATATATATTAAAACAATGAATGACGATTAACATAAATTTAGATGAATGAGAAACTTAGCCTATAAATTTAGTGAAGAAAAAATAATCAAATAAAATTAAAAACAATAAATATTTACATACATGATCTACGTTTATAAATATATTTTTTAGGGGAGAGGGGATTAGGTGGGGCCAAGCGAGTTAACGCGCAAAAGTGCATCTGCTTACAAACCCAAATGTAGTGAGTTCTAATCCCGGTTTAGGGATTCCTCAAGCATCACCCAACCCTCGATCTAAATTATCTACAATGACAAAAGAAAAAAAAATTATGTGTGTGTGTATGTGTGTAAAATATGGTTCAAACATTAAATTTTATGAAACTAAAATTAAAATCGTGCAATTTAACCCCAAAAGAGCAAAACATGCAATTTTTGCATATTCAAATTTTTATATATCATTCCATAGATCATGAATCGTAAGGATAATCAATTTAAACGAATTCCACACAAGTGAATAAAATGTGCAATAACACTAAAATCCGGTTTCGGCTCATAACCAGGGCAATGGTTCTCAAATGTTTTTGTACTCTGTAGGTAGTGCACTTAACTACCGAATCACTAGGCCCCGGATTCAAGATCGGCTGTGACAGATAATTATTTATTCTGTTTTCAGCCGTGTATCGGTCCTATGTGAAACCCTTCTGTGGCTCACCCAATCTCTATAAAGTGGATACCCATAATCGGGAAGAAAAAACATGGTGGGTGAGCGTGGTCGGCGGCCGCATAAGATCTATTTTTCCTTAACTTTGCCCTATAAGGAATGAAATAAATTAAAACAGTATCCTCTAAATAATTTTAAAATCGATTTCCGCCAATTTTTAAGCCACAAAGCTATCAGATAAGAGGTTTTCAATAAATTTGAAAAAAAAATTACAATGATAATTGATTAAATATTAATCTAAAGGGGAGAGGAGAGTTCAGAGTATGAGAATATATTTATATGTTTCATACTTCAAATCAAAAGGGTATTAGATAGATAGATCAAGATACATTAGATATCAAGACAAGCATGAGAAATAGATAAATCAAAAATATTCTTCTAGTGTATTTCTGTCTTTGTATGTAAATGAGGCCCTAGAAGGTCAGCTTTAATCATAGGTTAACAATTTAATCAATATCTAGTTTAAATACCGAAAAGAGTTCATCAACGCTTCCTGTAAATTTAATCTATTTTATCACCAAGCTAAGATTAAACATCAAATCAACATGAAGAAAAACATGCTTTTTTATATATGAATTTTATGTGATTATTAATTCCACATGCAATTGACCTATTTCATTATTTATTTAAAAAAAATTAAACAGTTGAAATAATTTGACTTTAAATCAAAGAGAACAGGCAGGCTTACAATAATAGAGGCTGTTAGTGTTTCTTTTAGTAAAGATTCTTTTGGTAATAATTTATTTATTTTTGTCTAATATTAATGTTTAAAATTAAAATAATAAATTATAACAGCCCTTTTAATACGGTCTAATAGAAAGCTTTACAAAGTTCCAGCCAAAACATTAGACTTTTTTTTTCCACAATGTCGCTGTCATATGCTATATATTTATATATATATATATAGGCATTTGGAATAGAAAAAAAATTGTAGCGACGTCTTGATATGCAGTACATAATAAAAAAAAAAAAAGTTTTTTTTTTAACAGTTACAATTTCAAAAATATAATTATATAATTACTACTACTTTCGGCAGTTAGTAATTAATGAGTAATAATGGGAAGATAGCTAACTAATATTTACTGGAAAATCAAAAAGGAATTTTTTAATTGTTTTTGTGATAGGCGCGCAATTATGCTTGGATTTTCCAATATTAACATCAACCAATTCATTACAAGTTGGAAACCCGTAATTTATAGGATATGAGCAAAATCTGAACTGATCGCAAAACAAACATTTATTTTTAAATTAATCTAAACTTTTAAAAAAATCCCAAATATCCTGTGTACTGTAATATTTTTGTTGGCCAAATGTGATTTTTCTCAGAATAAAAAAAAAAAAATGGTGGCAATGTCACCTGTCCCGGATATAGATTTGTTATTTTTATTCTATGAGTTCTTTCTCGACGATTTTGATTGTAATAAGTTGTTGATATCTAGAGCCCGGATTCTCGTGCAATTGCACTTTTTTTCGCTAGCTTGAAATTCATCAAGAGCAATTTATTTACACGAATTAAGGCATCCTGATTTACATATGCAAGTTTTATTTTGCAAGAAATTTCACATTTTTAACTTTTTTGTGTAAATTGCACGTTTTATGTTTTTACTGCATAAAATTGAACGATTTATTTGTAAATTGCTTGAAAATGTTAACATTAAAACAAAATTACAAAAGAAGGTTTCATTGAAAATTACAAGTAATACGTGACTATATATCACACACTAAATAAGTTCCAATTTTCTGGGAAATTCTCAAAAGGTATTAAAGTTCGTTTTTCTCTCTTTAAATTCATGGAAAGCCATTTAATCCTCACCATTCCATTCTCTTTCTTTTATGTTCCATAATGTACACTTAGTCTACTGTAGGCAAAATAATTTATTATTAACACATATAGTTTTTCGGGAAAAAACATGATTAATAATTTATTGAACATAAATTAACTAATTGATATTATTTATTTATTTTCAATCTTCCTTGCCTCTCGGCAATGCGGGTTTCGGAATCAGTAGCAATCCCTTCCACCACTATGATCGAGTTATCGATATATCGGAAGAATGTTAGGATTGTTTCACTCGACCATGCAATACATTATTAAAAACATTCAGGCAGAAAAGATTTTGTCACATCGCGTGAATCACCAAATAAGTGCTCGTGAGCTCCCTGAGCACATTGCATCACAATGCTCCACCCTAACTAATTTTATGATGAAAAAATAGTAATTTATGTAAGAAAACAAAATATGTAGATGTGATTTTTTCCGCATAAAAGAAGTGACTGGCATGATTTTATTTTTTGTTGTACATTTTTGCATCTTTTACAATTTTTTTACTGCACGCCTACCGGACTCTATTGATGACAAAATAAAAATAATCATAAATTCGGAAAGCGAATGAATAATGTCTAATATGGAGTTAAGAAGTCTGCTTATAGTTTATTTATTTTTTATTATTATTTTAAATAGAAGGGGTCAGGTAAGCAAAAAAGCAAACCGATTCGGCAACTATACATTGACCTGTAATTGAAGAAGGAGTGTACGAATTTAACAGAAGTGGACACACTGTACAATCCCTTGGCCTGAAGGAACAATTGCATCATTTAGTCCTCTTTCATCAAGTTCCATAATTGATTTAATTTAAGAGATTAATTTATAAGACGGCACTGTTTAAGTTCATCAAAAATAGCAATATACCTAAATAATCTTATCAGGGCATTATACAATATAGAACAAGACTTAGATTAAAATTTTCATTTTTTAAGTACGCTACTAGGAGTTCCTTTATTTCCTCCCAGAACCGAATATGCATTGACTATTAAAATCATTAAAAAAGTGGCCTGAGTCTATTTGGAAAAGAAAGGCATGCCGAATAAAGCAAACGAAAAAATGAAAATGTAAAATCAGAATATTTAAAAACCGTTAAATTATTTCTAAACAAGTTGCAAATGTCCAGAGTAAAACATCCAGTACGACAATTGATACAACGCGAAGAATTGATTTTTTCAAACAACTTTTTAGTGTTAAAGTGCTATGGAGAGTGGGGATTACCACATTTTGGAGACAGTCGAGATGCAAGTAACTGACTGAAAGTCACATGAAATGGTATACGGTGACCAACGAGCCGTATTTGTCCATGATGGCCAGCGAATCCTAGCAGGGAGGAACTTCTAAGGAATTTTCATACCCATCTACCTTCAGGCGGTTCCCTATGGGATAATGAGAACCGTGCTAGAACGACGAGTAAACGTTCGAAGGGTAGCCCCAAACGTAGACAGGAGGATTGTGTGATAAGGCTGACCTTAGTTATTGGCGGTGGTCGGTGGACGGACGTATAGAGCGATAGTTGTTGGTATCGGTATGGAACCTCCGGGTTCACTTGCCTTTTAATTATTATTATTATTGAACTATTGGTAATATAGAAAATAACTAATATAGAAACTACCTCCCCTAGTTGAATCTCAATTTGATCTTCCTAAAGTGACATTAGAAAATGAAAGAAGAACCTATATTACTACAGTAGTATTTCGCTATAGTAGTGTTTTCTTCACCATTTTATGGATCTTAGATCAATCATGAAAATAAAAATGACAAATTTAATTTTTTTTTTAATCTTGAAATTTTCAACATTTTTATGGTCAATTGAAGTTTTGTCAACATGAGTTTTATCAACATTCCAGAAAACTGCTTACGAAACCTGTTGGTTGCCGAAAAAAATTGTTATCCTTTATAACAATTTTTTTTTTTTTATAGCCGATCTCCTTTGTTGGAGCTTGAAAATAACCTAACCAGTTGTTTTAAAAGAACCGGTTTAATTATTAACCTACCCATACTTGGTTGAGCCACATTCCTTTCACTTAGGCTATTCCATGATATTAGTAATTTCAATTACAAAAGTAATTTTCCAAAAAAATTACTATTAAACATATTGTATAAATATTACAATAGTTACGTTATTTAAAGCTCAGTTACTCGGTAACAGTTACAAAAACTGATAAATAAATAACCTGTATGTGATTCTTTAATCCGGCCTGAATAGAAGTGACTTTCGAGGTTTGCTTTCACCGACTGGTTGGGATCCTGTTGCCGGCCGGGGGGTCTTGTTATTGAAATGTGAAAGGTGATCACTTAGTCCCTACGAACCCACACTCCCTCAACAGATTTTACCTTGGTAAACAGAGATCTTACATTTTTTTAATATTTTATTTTATATATTTGTTTATTTCATAACATGCACATTTTTCAGAATCAAAAGAATCTGAAGATATTTATGCACGGAATTATATTATTAGAAAAAATATGTGGAAACGCAGACATTTTCGAAATCAAAAGTCTGTCAAAAAGAAGCCTCCAATAAAGTAAATGGTGTGAATGAGTGAACTCTTCCTACAAAATGTGAAAAAATTCATGAGTGATCTAGAGATACTAATCAATGAGTTTTAGAACGGTTTTGAGCTGAACTCCAACTTTTGGGCCAGGAAATCAAAATTCCCAATTGGCAGTAATAATGACAATTTTTTTTTTGGTGAGGTGGTAATGAGATTCGTGGGCATTAATGAAGAACATACTTTCCAACTGTGTAATGAAGAATTATTCCAAAACTGAAAAATCCTGCATAACTTTTTTGAAATTTGAATTTTTAGGAAGTGATACAAATTAATTTAATGCTTCAATAGGTTAGGAGCACTGATTATTTTCTGTTAGTTTCACATTTAAAAGAATACTGGGGTATTCCGCGCCTCGTTAGACAATATATATATTTTTTATTACACTTTAATTCATTTGTTTATCATTTTGTTCAGTCATTGCGACCATCAATTTAGTATTTCACATACATATAGAAAATAGTCACACTTTTATAGATGGATTGTGCATAAAAGTGCTTTGACACACTCTGATAAATGTAGAAAAGTAAAGAGATATCTTAATTATAGGAAATTTTATGTTTTGAAAATTCCATCCGAAATATGCAAAGCATGGTTCGGAGTTCCCTGGTCAGATTGCGAATGGTATATATAGGTATGAATGTGTTCAAGATTATTTTATTTTATTTACATAAACTTTCTATACCTAGGTTGTTTACTTCTTTTGCTCTTATTTAATTGTCTATTTATTTCCATCTATGATGCACATATTTTTTTAACTATTCTTATTTCTTTTCATGCCATTTTATTTTATTTTATTTATTTATTGTTTTATTTATACATAGTTTCTCACTTGTATATATGGTATGAATGGATTCCTCACTCTTTCACTCTCTCTCTTTTCCTTCAGTATGTGGTGAATTGTATTGGAATGATATAATAACACCATTTAGATAGTCTTTTTTTATACTGTTGATGAAAGTCGCGCTGTCTCTGGTCTGCATTAATGTGATCTGATATTTTTCTGTCCTGATGATGTCTGAATTAAAGAAGCGTTAAGTGGGGAGTTATTAACAGGTATTTGGGATACTTAAGACTTTGTTTTGGAAATATTCAATAGATGGTCAATCCATTGGAAATTACCAAGACCAAGTTGCTCGAACTTTTACTTTTAATTGTTACCAGTTATTCTTGAAATTTTTTTACCAGTTATTCTATTTAATTTAGTAAGTTCAAATCTATGGATAAAACAAGAATATTCAGGCTCATTCTTTTTGTTTGTTTTATTTATTTTTTTCGGTCATTTTAAATTTGATTCGCAGCTGAAAACAAGTTTGGGAAAAATGTCTCCAGCCCCGGTAATTTTGTAGCAAAACAAAACAACTAAAATTTTGATAATGATGTGCTCTACATTTTTTGCCTCCATCACCTAAGTAGTAAGTAAAGGGGTTAAAAAAAAATTCTCTCTTCTCCAGTTAACAGTATCTCTAGCATGGTCTAGGATTATTTCACATTTCTTAATACCACACAAAATATCAAGGGCTAAAACCACAGCATCGAGTTCAGACATAGCCCCAAGCAGTTGATTAATGACATCTTCATTTTCAACCTTACCATCAGTCCACCTTAAATCTGCTGCCATTGGCTCAAATCCTTGAAGGAATTCCTGAAGATGTTTTTCAAATTTATATTACATCTTTCTCCATTCTTTCTGAGCCGTTACAATGCTTTTCATTCCAGTTTTCTCATGTTTTTGAGAGAGCGTCCACAATTTCTCTGGCCGTTGTTTTATCTTTAATCAAAATCAATATATAAAATCACATATGCATCCAGTTAAAATAGATCGGGCCTTTAGTCTTGAGTTTTTTCAGCTCAGAATCATCTGACAACTTAATTCTAAAGAACCAATTAGCAAAATTGTGTCCATCAAAAGGTTTAACATCAAACATATCTAATGGTAAAACATTAGCACATGTTGAAGACATTATTGAACAGCCAATCTAACAATCGGAACATACTGGCACTCAGGCAAGTGGCACGTTCGCCAAATTTCACTATTCACTAATAATCAGTAGATAGTCTATTAGCATAACCTGTCGAAATAGAAATAGTGGAACAAGCGAAACAAGTAATATTCGACATACAGATAGTTACAATACAAGATTGCTACAACGAAGTACTGGAACCTCCTAAAACAGAGAGAGAGAGAGAGAGAGAGAGGAAACAGTGTTGCACTACTAGAATTGAACTTAAACCTATAATAAGTTACCACCTCTCATATGAAACATTTACAAAGCATGAATTTCAGAAGTATCTTATTAATGAAGCTAAGAATCTTTAACCTCAATTCCATTTACCACAATACTTAACCTCAATGATAAGATGCTTCTGAAATTCGTGCACTGCACATGTGTCATGTATAAGGCGGTCACTTACGAGTACTATACAAATACCGGAGACCGGTTACTGCAGGTTCAAGGGAGAGAATATCCAAAGGCCGACTCTCACGAGGCAATAATATCTGATGCATTATAACTCTGGAACCAATTGAGTCTCAGGCACCAAATTTGAGTCATTTATCCCTATCATATAAAGGTATAAACTGTATCAGCTTCATAATTCTTCACTCAGTCCCTATTTGAGATATTCAGTTATAAAAGTTGCAAAGAATGACTTCTGGTCATATTTGAAAATTCACAAAAAAAAAAAAAAGATAAAGCTTTCAAGATTTAAATTTCTACAGTAAGTAGTACAATAATAAAACTATACCCGGAAAAAAAATCAAAGATAATTCTCTTTTCATTAATACACTTTTACCGTAATAAATGTCTCGTTTTGTTTAAAATGGCCGCAAAAAAAGAAGTATGAGCCTGAAAATGTTTTAACAATAGTTTTGAACTCGTAAAATGATAGGCAAAAATTTGTAAAAAGATAATAAAAATCAAAAATGTTGAGCAACAAAATTTATCCAAATTAGCCGATTTCAAATGAACTGACCCTAATATACTTACTGTAATTAATATCTCACTTTTTCTTTTGAATTTTTGATCTCTTAAATTAATTATTTTCTTCCTTGAAATTTCTTTACTTTTTTGATGAGTATCACAATACGCCAATTGAAAGTAAACACACACAAAAAAAAAAAAATGCATATTTCAGCATTGGCATAATTTAAAACATTTCATTTTTATGAACTAATTTCAGTTCAAATGAATTAATATTTATACAGAAACTAATATTTTAAAGAACTTAGTAATAATTTATTCCAGATAAGTCCT
Source organism: Rhaphigaster nebulosa (assembly GCA_948150685.1). NCBI lineage: Eukaryota > Metazoa > Arthropoda > Insecta > Hemiptera > Pentatomidae > Rhaphigaster > Rhaphigaster nebulosa. The sequence goes on from OX411307.1 coordinate 155,499,967, forward strand.
ATTTTATTTTGACTATATTTATTGTATATAAAATCAGGAAAAAATGTTATTATCATCGTAATTAGCCCGATTTATGTGAAATTAATCATAGAAAGTTATGTAGCTACACATTCATACCACAAATACAAGAAAAAAAAATAAAGATATAGTTATAAAAAAACAAAAAAAATACAATAAGTAACATTAAACATACAGTAAAACACGAAAGAAAATCTGTAAAACTAAATAGAAAAGCAGACCATTTTCAGCAAATAAAATTAATTATTTATTGTTAAAAATCCTCACCTATCCCTACCCGCTGTCTTAATAATCAAAAAGTTTTAGAAAATTACACATTTAAATCTATAATTTTTAAGGATATCAATTTTTGTTCTGAGAGCAATAAAAAACTCCTAGTACATTAGCAAAAGGTAGCCTACTTAAATTAAGTTGTAATATTTTATAATGTTTTAATTTAATATTTATAAACAGAATCTTATAAATTTAGTTAGTAACAGACAATAGAGGGTCAACAAAACGTTTATTTAAACTAAAAATTTAAACCTAGGTATACTTTTAGTACGCGTGTAGTAAAAATGCCATGTTTGAAAGTACCTGAAAAAGAAAATCATTATATTTCATTTGGGGACATAGGAACCGATCTGGGGGACAGGCCAGGTAGGAGGTAATCCTACAGTTCATTGTTTTGAAGACCCATTACCACTTGGGGGAGGGGAATTGGGTTTTTGCCCCAAGTCGCCCCGAGAAGCTGACTTTAAGCCTCACACGAGAATCGACCAACTCAATCAGTAATAACTGAAGTAGAGTATGAGAAAATCGGTTTGGGTACGGGGATTTTCAATTATTCTTTAAAATTTATAGACTAGTATAACAGACTTATCTTCAAGCATTAATTGTTGATTTATTGAATATATAATATTTATTGAAGTTCACAACTGTGGTGAATGCATTAAGCAAATGTGCTGATACCGGTAATTATGGCATGAAGATTTCCCCAACTACCCATTGTCAACATGACAATGTTTTATCGTAGATGACTCTGAAAATCTTCTTTTCAAATGCGCCAGAGAATCAGGAATAGATTGGTATCGAGCTTTAAATAAAAGAAATACACCAAAGACGTGAATGCAGTATTATATATTCTATAAATAATAATCCATAAAATAAATGTTTGTAAATGCTTACATACAACAACAAGGCTTTGAGACATGAAACGTACCTTGTACATTTTAAAATTATATGTCAACAACTGTATATTGCTATAAAATGACTCGAAACATTTCTCAATTATTGTGTGCATATATATATATATATATATATATATATATATATATATATATATATATATATATATATATATATATATATATACATATGGGGGCCGGGGTAGCCGAGCGGGTTAAGCTGCTTGTAATAGGTAATCAAAGTTAAGCAACGTCAAGCGTGGTTAGTACTTGGATGGGTGACAGCCTTCCGGGGAAAGCCACGTAGTCTTAGATTCTACAGCCGATTATTATGTGAAGCTCGTCAGCCTAATGGAGGCAACTCACGAAGAGCGGGCGTGGGATTGATGACCCTACCTTATGTACCTAGATCGCGAAGCGCGTTGTGTTTTTCCAGGATATCAAATAGTCAACCGTAGATTTGATCCATGAAAGGTCTGCTTTGTAGAAAGAAATATAGATCCTCGTGCGCCTGGTGACCCCGAACAACGATAATCCATGGATCTAGACCGATTTGTCACTATCCATGAACCCGAATCGGTGGAAAGGATACTGCCGAATTGACCCCAAAGGGGCTTGTTATGAAGCTATGGATAGCCTACCACTGCACCATGGAAACCATGGTTTGTAGCAACGTGAAGTTGGGTGACCCCCTCCAGGCTGTGTGCTCCCACATAAAATGTCTGTAAAAAGACCACAAAGATCTTCACGCGCGGCCAAAGATCTTCATGGTCTATAGAGCTAATAGGGGAAAAAAATATATATATATATATAATTTTTTTTTTTTTCCCCCCCTGTTGGCACTGTAGACCGTTGAGATCCTTGGCCGCGCGATGTGGTATTCATACATAGGATACCACACCGCGATTCTCAATTTTAGGTACACGGGGTAGGGTCATCACTCCTACGCCCGAATATATATATATATATATATATATATATATATATATATATATATATATATATATATATATATATATATATATATATATTGACATAAAAAGTAGGAACAAAACTATTCTTATATGATTAATTATGAGAGTTCGAATTGAGGGTTGTGTTCATGCACAAGGATTTTTGTAACATCCTAGTATATATGTCTCTATACTAGGTTGTTACAAAAGTCCTTGTGCATGAACACAACCCTCAACTCGAACTCTCATAATTAATCCTATAAGAATAGTTTTGTTCCTACTTTTTATGTCAATGTTTACCTTGACTAATCCTTTAATTCCTTGTGACTTGAGTTGGCTTTATGGGGGTCATTTACATTTATGAAACCCACGTGCAATGTCAGAAGAAAAAATCGTGATTCGCGGTCTTTTGATACATTACTGGAAAAAAGGTTTAAGCGCAAAAGCAGCCGCCGAAGAAATCTTTGCCATAGAAGGAGAGTCAATTATCCATCGAAATACTGCCGTATAGCCGAGATCAGATCGGCCATCGATCGTTGATGATGACGTTCTTCTTGAATGTGTGAACCAGCATCCACAAGCAACTACTGGTTTTGAGTGCTAAATACTCCGATGTGGTCAACAGGAACCAAGCTATTTTGCAGCACGACAATGCCTCTGCACATCGTTCTCGTTTGACAAAGGAAAAATTATCGGAACTGCAAGGAGTAAACGTATTGCCTCTTTCTGCGTATATCCCAGATATTGCACCAGATTATGGTTTGTTTAGATCAATGGATCATTTTTAAAAGGTCGGATCTTTGATAATTACGAGGATGTAAAGAGTTCTTTGCCTCCAAACCAAAGGAGAGGTGCCGGCAGCGAATCCAATTACTGGCATAAAGATGGGTGAAAGTAGTTGAAAATAATGTACTTTACTTTGAAGTGTAGTATTCAGTAATGTTTAAAATATGTAATCTGAAATAAACCTATAACTAATGCACAAGGACTTTTGTAAGAACCTAGTGTGTAAATATATAAATTTTTTTTTTCGTTTGACTCTATAGACCTTTTAGATCTTTGGCCGCGCGATGTGGTGTTCTTACAGACATTTACTGCTAGCGGGAGTGCAGACGACCTGGAGGGGTCTCCCAACCTCACATTGCTGCGTAGGAGATATGAATCCTATGTATGAATACTACATTGCGCGGCCAAGGATCTCAACAGTCTACAGTGCCAACAGAGGAAAAAAAAAAATATTTATATATATATATTTTCCCCCCTATTAGCTCTATAGACCATGAAGATCTTTGACCGTGCTTTGTGGTCTTTTTACAGACATTTTATGTGGAAGCACACAGCCTGGAGGGGGTCACCCAACTTCACGTTGCTACAAACCATGGTTTCCATGGTGCAGCGGCCGGCTGACCATTGCTCCATAACAGGTCCGGCAGTGTCCTTCCCACCAACTCACTCAGGTTCAAGGACAGTGACAAACCGGTCTTGATCCACGGATTATGGCTGTTTGGAGTCAGCAGGCGCACGAGGACCTATATTTCTTTCCCCGAGACAGACCGTCCATGGACCAAACCTCCGGGCGGCTATTTTATGTCCTGGAAAACCACAACGCGATTCACAATTAAGGTACACGGGGTAGGGCCATCACTCCTATGCCCGGTCTGTGTGAGTAGCCTCCAGTGGCCTGACGAGCCTCACATACCCGGGGGGAGGGGTGATAAATTTCTTGAATTATTACTTTAATTAAATTAAAGTAGTGCCGGTGCCGGGATTCGAACTCACAACCTTTGGGTTTGTGAGTAGGTGCACTTTTGCAAGCGCACTAACCCGCTCGACCCCGACCCCATATATATATATATATATATACACATACATATACATATATGTATATATACGGAATATTCTTTATAAAATCTGATAACCTCCAACTGTCCAAATTTGGTTCAACACAAAAATATGTCTCAGATTTCAATGTTTAGGATGTCTTGTTTTCTTCAAAATATGACCTTTTTGAAAATTTAACATGGCGGGCTTGGATAGCATAATTTGACGGCATTTAGCAGAAAGGAATAAATCCTCATTTTACATGTTTTGAGTAAACTCAAGTCCTAGTTAAATAGCCTTGGAAAATCTTCAATAAGATAGCCTTGGAAAGCTTTCAAATAAGTTACATTTCTTTTTTGTCACAAACCTAATTTATCCTACAATATGAAAAAAATTATAACTTGTTCCACTTAAGATATTAATCAGTTTGGTTCTAAGTTGCATTTTATTTCCAATATCTTTTTCAACTTCAATTTTCTATTGAAAATATAAGAGACAGTTCTTTTCTGTTAAAATAGCAAGCTCTAACAGAATAGTCAGAGAAAGGCTGCCGTTTTTGGTGACTTAAAAATGCATCATTAATGTTATTTAATTTTCTCCAATTCTTCCAAATTTGATAGAAAAAAAACTATTACAAAAAAAAATACTGAAAAGAAATGATTGCAGCATATATTTAGTTTTAATGCAACAAAAAAAAACATTTCAGAGTCACAATCTAATTTTCAGAACTAAAATTATAATTTGATGTACATGTTTTCTTTAGTTAAATTGTACAAAATATATTTTGTGATTTTACTATATATAATTTTCCTGTGTCACTATTCTGTATCAGTATTGTTAATTTAAAGGCTTAAAATGATCTCTATGCGAATTGAGTAATGAACAAAGGTTTATTGGAGTTAATTAATTACATGAAAAGCAATTTACGTGCTTCCGTTCTTTCGCCCATTAACAGCAAATGATTTAAATCCCATGTTTTACCGAAAAAGCGACAACTTTTAAAAGTACCACGCAACATGCATTTTCAAAACAGATATGCAGTCTGTAGTATGCCAAGTATGCAATCTGGAAAAAATAAGTTTACTAAGAGTAATAAAGAGGTCGATATAAAAACCTTAAGGTTGAAAGGGGCTGAGAACCATTGCCCCAATGTGGTTCAGTTTAATCTGAATCCAATACCTGAATTTCCATATTGCAATGAGGTAACAATTCATAGCCGTTTTAGGACCCCTCGGAAGGCTGCTATATCAATCCAGAGGGTCCTATTAAGCAGTTTCCATCCCAAGGGCTCTTGGCAACATGGAACAAGATTCCACAAAGACAATGGCTAAACTGGTTTTGTAGTCATATAACCAATAGTTTATTACAAGTATATGACTGTTTTATAAAACGACTACTTTTTTCCAGGATGTTGTAATGTCTATAAAACCAAAGGATTTATTACTAAATGAAGAGACAACAATCAGTCGAGTTTACTCTTCGTCTTTAACACAGGTGACATAAATAGACACCCAACGTAAGGTTTCGAAAGTTTCATTTCTAACTTCAAAATAATAAATTATTTTTTATATAAATAATAAACTTTCATAATAAAAAAAAAATAATTAGCTCACATGGAAATAGTTATAAAAATAGAAAGAAATAATACCCTAATTTCTGAATTATCAGACCTAAAGTAACATGTCTTCTATCAGGTCAATTAAAGCTTGGGAACATCTGAAAATGAAATAAAAATTCCAAAATCATTTAAGGACTGAAAGGCGTTAACAAGTAAGCCTGCGAAAGAGCCATTCACCAATTGTAAAGAAACTTGCGTATTAGGAAGAAACTATAAAAAATATTTGGCACGTACATTTTTTTATTCGGCAAAGTTTCCCTCTTATGGGTGAAAACTATACCTCAAAGGTGTAAAGTGAATTAAATATATCATGCAAAATGTCTTAAACTTTTTAATGTATATTTTTTCAATAAATTATATACTGCTGTAATGCGTTCAGACGTTCCGGCCTAAGTTACAGGCCTTCATTAGAGTTGACTCGACGACAGGAAGGGAAAAATCATTTATTATTTTAATATTTTATTGTTCATCTCCAGATGAGCTAAATCATTTTTTTGGATTGTAAACACTAAATGTTTTATACATTAGTTATCTTTTATTTTTAAAGGTTAAACATGAGAATCCTTTCATAGGATGTTATCTTAGTTAACTATGTTACATGATAACGACTAAATTCGACAGATTATTCCTTCTTCATGAAGCGTTTGTTTTTATAGACAACACTTGAGAGAAAAATATTCATAAAATAAAACATTCATATATGATACTTGTAATAAACCATTGGTATTAATAGTTTTAGGGTCAATGATGTAACAATGGTGTTAAAGATATAATATTTACACATACACACACACACACATATATATATATATATATATATATATATATATATATATATATATATACACACACACACACACACACACACACACACACACACACACACACACACACACACACACATATAAAAAAGGGAGACAGAGAGGGTACGTAAATGTCTTAAGTTTTTATGAGAAAAACATATAATGAAAACCTGCAACTAAGTAAAACTATGTATCCTACAACTAAGGAAAAAAAATGTTTAAAAATAACAAAACTCAGCTATTAGTCAATGAGAAATTTAATTCACAAATAAAATTGCCTACTTGAACCAATTTCATCAACCTGATCCAGATAAGCGCTCCGATAAATTTAAATTGAATAATAAACATTATTTACACTAGATTTATTTATCTTTTTAAACTATATCATACCTCGCAATCGGTATAGATAAGGCAATTTGAATTTTCAGTGCACAAGTCAGTTAATTACCTGTGAAAATTCTATACACAATATAGTAAAGCTCGATCGATAACGATAAGCAGTCCGTTCTATAACACATAAATTTACAAACTTGTAATATTATTAAGATATAATATATGATACTCTGTTTCTGATGAGTATTCCAAATTGTTACAGTTTAGAAGAAATCATCCAACCAAAGACTAAAGTTCGGCGACCAGTTCGACGGAACAAGGCCAGGAAACAGCGTCGTTCAGAAACAATCGAAAGTGGATGTAGTAGTCATGAAGGATTTCGGCTCATCACTATTAGTGGTGGAAGAGGAATCGCCAGACCTTGATGTCCTCAAGATACCAGAATAAAAATAAAAAACAGAAAAATTAGATCGTCTTGGTAGTAGAGCATTCCAACACACATTGGCGATCTGCGAGATTCAGCCACGTAACTTTTTTTAAATTTTCTATATTAGTGGTAGGTATGTTGAGATATGGACTATATATATATATATATATATATATATATATATATACACACGCACACAGATATGCCTGCGATGCCCCTATGCGCCTCCCCCTTATCCTTAGGAAAAACAATATTAGCAAGAGAAAGGAAACTACGACTAATGTAGGCTTCTAACAAAATAAGAAACTCGTGTGCTTTAATATAAAGCAATTTTAATTTTAAAAAATGCCCAGTAATATTGCGCTTTTTTTCTTTTAACAGATATAATCCATAATAAACATTAAGCAATAATAAAAAATTAATTATTTTTTTGGTAAATTATATGAACTGGTGAAGTCTAAAATATATGGCCACAGACGGCTCCATAGTTCATATAATCTGTGTTACACGTTTATGTGTGTGTTTATGTAAATATATTTTTAAAAAATTAATAACAAAATAAAAAGTTATAATGGGAAAAGATAAATAAATAAATGTTGTTAATGACCAAAGCAGTTTTACGCCACAAAACACTAACGAACGAACTGTCTTAATCTTCATCAATTTAAAGGGGAAAAAAATAACCACTTATAAAAATTAAAAAGCTTTTTTTTTCTTTTTTTTGCGAGTAGTCCGTTATTGATCTCCAGTCCAGTCTTAAATTTTGAATAAATATTTATAATTAAAATTTGATTTTTTTTTCTTTTATATCCCATTACTGAGATTTAGACTAACTCAATTTTATTGCTAACGGTAGATTTTATTATTGCAAAACCATCTGGGGATCATGAAGAAGTTATAGTTAAAATCTGGTAAAGATTGGTTCTGTAGTTTTCACGGTGAGCGAAAAACGGGCAGTCCTTTTACGAGTATATATTAGTATGATATATTATCTCATATATTATAAGAAAGGGAACCATAAATAAATAACATACGGTGTCTTCCTAATAAACAGTGCATTGTCTTCAAGTTATAAAACTCGTTCATAATAGAGCAGCCTTCCAATGTCGTTGTGAGACACGAGATAATAAATACTTTTTTTTTTTTTTTTTTTGTAACATCAAAGGTGAGTATTGGAGCGAAATCCATTACTGGCACTACTACCAAGATAAGATTACAGCAATAATCCTTAAGCTAACTGAAAATTCCCAAGTAAACCAAATTAGACATAAAATCTACTTATCCCAATAGAAACCTAGAAGGCTACAACCGTGATGTCAATGTGATGAACAAACACAACCAACTTAACGGATATAAAAATGAAATAATTGAAGCGGTTATGAAACGTTCAATAACAGGGGTCTGCTTTTATTGAATGGTAAGACAACAACCTCAGCACTTGCGTCATTCATTTCAAAATATACCCGCTGATCTTTTCAGTAGGCAGTAGGCAGACTTTTTAATTCTTCTGTGATATTAAATTGATATTGTGATATCAATAAGGTGCAATATAGACCTTCCTTTATCGTGGAAATTATAAGCTGAAAATTTCATAATTAATCAAGCATCGATACGATTGTTTCCGATGCTCCTTGTGTCTTTTTTGAGCGGGGGTAACTTCTTCATATTTTTTTTCCTAGAAGATGTCGCACTTATTTGACGCTCTTCACCAATTCAGCTTTATATACAATCTGCCGATCCATCAATCTGCTGGATATCAGGATCAATATGTCTCTGAATTAATGCCGACGGCCTATCCCCTTCTTCACACAACAGACTATTAAGGAAATTCGAAATTACCTTTCAATTTCAAACAATTTGAATGTCCCATCACAGAAATGTGCACGGTCTAGCTGCAGACAATGAACTGACCTAATATTATTGTAAACAAAACGTTCAGGAGATTAAAATACTCGACATCAAACAGGTGTACTCCCACTCCTTTTGCCCCACCTCGATTTTATTTTAATTCAATACTTAGATGACGATTCATTTGTTTATATTTTTTTCCTGCTTTTATTTTCGAAGAATATCAGAAGGACCGCATCTGAAAAAAATTATATTAAAAGAAAATATGTGAAAATTTTTTTTATAACTTTTTGTTTACTACTTTCCATACTCTGTACAGAAAGTATTCGAGTAGGTTCCAATTATTAGGAAAAAGAAATTTAAATCATAAGATAAAATAAGATGGATGACTTGAGTTTGCAATAGCAGTGCAAAAGAACTTTTCCTGAGGGAAATTGTATAGTTATTTTCTTTTTTTATGTCATCCCTCTGTAGATCAAACCATAGCAGTGCTGCCTACCTCTCTGTTGGCTTTCCCCGAGAAAATAACGGTAGCTTCTCAGAGTAGCTGCTGAGTATTTTTTATAAATATATATATATATTTTTTTTACTTTGGGGATTATATAGAAACGGTCGACCCGCTTCTCGCTTATTGCTGTTATTAGATAGACATTATGGTAGTTTAAAAAAAAAATAATGTAAAAATAAAATAAACCCAAAAATAATAAAAAGTCTGAAATAAAAATATACTTAGGAAATACAAAACAGCAGTAGCAGCGGATTTAAGTACAGACAGACTAGGCAATTGCCTGCCTGGGGCGGCAATGTTTGAGGAGCGGCAAAATTTGAGTGAAATTATATTTTTCGATTCAAACGAATTTGTAAGTATTAAAACAGCTCAATTAAGCACGCAAAAAAATTAGTTTTTAACTATAAAGCAATAATTGTTTTTGGAGATAGGAGTGGCTGGAGAGGGCGGCTTTATCTGCCATGCCTATATGATTTTCGTTTACAGAAAAGAATAAGTAAATGTGTTTTGTGATTTCGAGGGGGGGGGGGGAGGAGTCTAGGGGATCTGGACCCACCCCCCTCTGGCTACGCCACTGTATCTAATCGTTTCGTTAAATCCAAACCATGAAATGGTAAGAGCTGCCCTTTAGGGAACATGGATTCTAAACGCTGATATTTCACAAATCAGTCATTAAAGTTCGCTAAGTTGAAAAGATTTACATTTCTCCTTGACAGTTTTCTAATTTGTAAGCGCTGATCCCGCAGTTAACCTGACAGAACATGATAGTAGGGATAAATGTAGGTCTCTGTTGAGGGGCAAGTGCGTGTCTGGTGCTCTTACCCCTATTATCCTGTTTTGCTGGGATAATTCCGGACTAGTACATTGAAATAAAAGCTGTGAATGTCACTAAAGAATGTAAAATGTGAGTCAGATAAGTTTCACCTTTTTACGATGATTACATCAGTAAAATAATCCATTGGAAACGAAATATTTTTTACTTCCCCCTAAAGAAGCTACAGCTTGAATAACGAATCTTAGGACCTCGTACCCCAGGAGCAATTGCGGACTGGGTACTATTAAATTGAAATTGGACATAGAAAAAATCGACAAGATTAGAACATAATCGTCTCAGGAACATTTAAAACATCTAGGAAAAATCTAGCTTCAGAAATAAAGGTTATACAGAAATTTAAAGTATTTTTTTTTTTAATCTAGTATGCACTTATCCCACATTACCTTACTTGATAAATGTTCGAACTGAGAATTACATGAAACGTTTTTTCAACGAGAGTAAAACTGAGATGTTACTTCAGGTTGAAAGAGTCCTTTCTCAGTAATGGACCAAGAAAGGACACCAGAAACAGGTATCGAAGCAGGGATCACCCACCACTAGGCCTAACTTCTTGGAGCAAAAAAAAACTTTTACACTTTACGCTGCAAACCAGTATTCATATAATATTTCACTCATTTGCTGCCACAACGTCATAACTCTGTATTCAAGATTATTCAGAAAATGCATAAGAAGTTTTAAATAATGTATTAATTGCTTTGAAACTGTAATACAAAATAAAAAAAATGGCACAATTGACCATGAAAGTTCAGAAATCACACTCTACTAGTTTAATGTTCACATAAATGCAATTGTCCATTTAGTATCAACTCAAAAGTGATAATTTTCGAGTTATTAGGTTGTGGTAGCAAATGAGCGATATGTCGCGAACTCTACAACAAAAACGCGACCTCTCAACAATTTTTCACCATACTTCCTGGAAAGGGAAATCTGTCAAATTTTCTTAAGAATTTACTATAGACTCAATGTAATTTTCTGTAATCTGTAATGGCAACACAATGTATATGACGCATGAAAATTCAAACACAGTAGGAATAAACAAACAATACTAAGGTTTATTTTTTATTATAAATACGGAATTACCTGAATTTTTATTTAGCTGAGGAAAGAGGCAAAAGATAAAAATCAATGATCAATCCCACGTTGCGTTGCTATTTTTTGTTGAGATTAATTTAGAATACACAGCTCCGAAGTTTTTTATTTCCTTTTACCTATATAAAGTTGCCAATAACAACTGGTCCTATTCGCCACTTATGGAACAACTTAAAACTTTTAAGTGGTTCGCAATTCTATAGATTCAAAAGGAAAATAAAAAGGAGATTGTACCATCGACAAATAGGAAACAACTAGGCTTAACATTGAATTTAGATAAGTCATTAATAAATAAATTGAAATGTGGTGACCCCAAAACTGAACCTTGGGGTGCACCGGCTACAAAAAGCCTTAAATTAAATTAGGAACAAGCAGATTCAATAAACTATTTGTGATTATCTAAACAGCTGATATAATAGGCAAGGCAAGTGGATCGATTTATATGAGTCACCTATGCCGGACACAGTCAAAATCTTTTTTAACGTCGATTAGTGGTATATCAGCGTGTTTGTTCAAGTTTAAGTCTATGATGTTAGAGTATAAGTATATATATAGCGTAATCTATATATATATATGTGTGTGTGTATATATATATATATATATTTCTGAGTAGTTGAATTGCCATATTTTGTTTTTGAACGGAAAGTTTAAAATCGGTTCAGAAAAATTATGGAGGTTCGCAACTTTCTATAAACTGAATTAATAAACTGTATATATATAACACGATACTGTACAATAATGTATTTATGGTGAATGTAGTAACTATAGAAAAAGTAGGCCGGATTTCAAACAGAAATAAATGATACCTATCCTGAAACAGGCCAATGGGAATTAGAAAACAAGATCTACGAATAACTATCTTCGAAAGTAGTTAGTTGACCTCCTCGGCGTGGCAATTCATTTAGCTAACACTTTCACAGTCCTATAAACTTTGTTGTTAAAACTCATATATTCGAATTGAGATACATAGCCAGGATGTAAGGATAAAATTTTCTAACAGAAAGGATAATACTCAAAAACCCTTCTGCGGTTAGCTGCACTCCTCTAATGCCCTGATATATTATTAGAAATTTGCTCAATATTATTTAACCCCAGCCACAAAACGTTGAGCAATTCAACAGCTAGGAAAGTCACACAAGTTTCGAGAATTGACTAATACTGAACAGGACAATTATGGAACGGAATGTAAGGAACAGGTTTGCAACTCGTGCCACGTTATACACTATCCGATAATTTAAACAATAACTTGATCGTGAAGTTCCTGAAAATAAATAACACCATAAGATCATTTCATTAGAACTAGATCATACTAGGTTGATTGACAAAAGTCCTTGTGCATTAGTAAAGCTTTATTTCAGATTAGATACTTTAAGCATTATTAGATACTAATCTTGAAAGTAAAGTCCATTGTTTTCAATTACTTTCACCAATCTTTCTGCCATTAATTTGATTTGATGCCGGTACCACTCCTTTGGTTTTGAGGCAAAGAACTCTTCACATCCAATTTTTATGTCCTCGTAATTATTAAAGATCCGACCTTTTAAAAAATGAGCCATTGATCAAAACAAACCACAATCTGATGGTATAATATCTGGCTATACGAAGGATGAGGCAAAACTCCCCTACTCCTTGTAGTTCCGATATTTTTCTTTGGTCAAACGAGAACGATGTGCAGGGGCCTTGTCGATGTTGCAAAATGGTTTGGTTCCTGTTGACCAAGGCAGGATACTTTGCACTCAAAACTGCATAAACTCTGTCTAGCTGTTGAAACTAGAGGTTTGAGTCCACTGCCCGACCATCAGGAAAAAGCTAAAAAGCAAAATGCCTTCGAAGTTCCACCAAACACAAGGCATCACTTTTTTCCCAAACCGATCTTGGCGAACCTCCGGTTGTGCAGCTTCACCTGGCAGCAGGTACCGTACCCACTGTTTATGTTTGCTAGGTTTTTTTTTTTTAAATATCTACTTTTCGTCACTTGTTTTTTCAGAACCTGTCATTTTTCAGATTTTGAAGCAAAATTTTGCAAATATCAACTCGCTGCTGGTCTTGGGCCTCTGTCAAGTCATATGGGCCGGACCATGGTCTTAAATTCCGTACGCCCAGGTGTTTAAGATGACGAGCCACTGTGGCGTTAGAAGCCCCTACTACGGCCGATAAATCACGAGTAGTTGCATGTGGGTCCTGGTTCACACATTCAAGAAGAACGCAATCATCAATGGCCGATGGGCGACCAGATCTTGGTACATCTGCAAGGCTAATATTCCCATTGTTGAAACACTTGAACCACAGTGCGGCATCATTTCGATGGATAATTGACTATCCTTCTATGGCACAAATTTCTTAGGCGGCTGCCTTTTACTGAGCTTAAACCTTTTTTTCAGTAATGCCTCAAAAGACCGGGAATCACGATTTTTTCTTCTGACATTGCACGAGCGTTTTAAAAATGTAAATGACCCCATAAAGCCAACTCAAGTCACAAATAATTAAAGGATTAGTCAAAGTAGACATTGGCATAAATAGTAGGAACAAAACTACTCTTAAAGGATTAATTACGAGAGTTGGTTGAATTATGAATTGAGGGTTGTGTTCATGCACAAGGACTTTTGTAACAACCTAGCAGAATAGAATGATAACATAGATCAACAAATTTCAACTTTTTTGAAGTAACATTGATGAAAATATGTTAATATGAAGTATTTTGCAGTCCTAAATCCGAAAATTCTACAATCCAATAGTTATTTGAAATAAGCATGTAAAAGGTGTTAAATCTACGCAAATACATTACTGAGGATTATGTGAATAAAAAATATATTAATAAAAAATATATCGTCCTACAGTAATTAGTTTATCATTTTTGGATTTAGGACTGCAAAATACTTCATAAAAACCTATTCACATCAATGTTAGGAAAATCATGTCAACCTGCGTAATAATTTCAGAAGGTATTTGGAATGAAGCAAAGTATTGGAAACATTAAAATTTAAGGGGCAAATCCTCCCATTAAGAACAAAGCACATCTTCTATTACTAAAAATTAATTTCAAGAAATATCTCTGGACTTAAAAAAATATCTATACTCCAGATGCAACTATATTTATCAGTATTAAACTGTTACGAATATTAATGGTAATTAATCTACTGTTAAGTAAAATCTTGAATGAGTCAGTATTTACTTTTCTAAATTAAATATAGTGATGAGTACAGCGTATTCACAATTTATATGTCTGATAATACATTGATTAATTTTACATAATATTGCATAACTTTGAACATTTAACAAGTTATTCAATTCAAAATGACTACTTAAATGCATGGCTTTTTTTATTTTTTCAAAAAAGTAAAGACATTTTTTGTTTTGAGTGTTGTAAAAACAGAAAAAAAAAGTTTAATTACAACTATTGCGCAATTCTTCAACATTTTCGATAATAATGTTTCACTAGAAACGCATGAGTGTTATCATTAAATAATGACCCATTTACTGCATCCCGAACTCTTCAGTCACTTATCGCAAATCTTTAAGAACGGTGTCAAAATTCGAGGGCTCAAATCTATAAATCACATCAGATCACTTATACTCTAAGTAAGGAATCTCAAACCTTTTTATACATGGGATCACATTTATATGGCATCAGTAAGGCGGCAGGCACCTTAAGCTTTTTTTTTTTTTTTTTTTTTTTTTTAAATTTTTCTAAGTATTTTTGTAGTGTGACGTTGTTAACAGTACAAAACAAAAAAAAAATAATACATAGCGATTATTGTTTATATCCTGGGATTAGTTCTAATTTCTGGGTAATTGCACAGAAAGGTTCTGTAAAGTCCACAATATAATACAACTAGGCAACTGTTGTTAAAGACATACAGAGCTATCCTCATCAAAAGTAGATTTGATAGAATTCCATTCTATAACTAGGAATGTTCAAAAATCTAGTTTTCCCGAAACGCTGAATTGTAATATATAAAATAAATAATTATTTAATAACACCTTAATTTAATAACAAAAAAAAACACCTTTTTATTGAGGCATAGGTATTAGAGAGAGCTTAATACATTAATGCACTAAGGCACACGATATAGTTAGTTACTTTGTTTAAATTGACTATTTTTTAAAACAAAAACCTAGGTTCTCCCTTATTTGACTAATTCTAATTAATTGCCATTCATAATTCTGTAGCTGTAGTAAAATAAATGTTGTTGTATATTTTAATAAATAAATAACAAATTTTAAGCTTTCCAACTTATATTCGTTTAATTAAAACTAGTTACGCGTTTCGAACACACTCTTTTTCCTCATCAGGCTCTAAATAAACAAATAATAACAGTATTTTAGTTTAAATAATTCCTCCCTCCAAAAAAAATAAATAAATAAAAATTCGTATTTCTTTCAATATAAGAGTATGTACTACCTTCATTTCACAAAATAGAGTTCGGCAAATCTGATATTTTTTTTGTATTTAGAAGACTGGCATTATCCAGGTTCGGCTCTGCAACCCTGCGCCGCAAAATCACTTTTGCCCAGTGCAAGTGTAAAATCTTTACAAGATATAAAATTTCTTTATAAGAAATATAAATGCCAAAGTCAGTGTGGTCTTTGCCACAGCATTCAATAGACCATTGCTTCATAATTTGGAGAATATGATGATAATCTTATACTATACTCACACATTTTGAGAATACAAGGAAAAAACTTATTTGAAACAATGCAATAAAAGACAGGTGGACATATAAGTGGGTATAAGTTGAATTCAGTATTACCAAGACTATCATTCAACTTTTGTAATTGCTAAAAAGATGGGGGGAGGTACAATAACAAAAATGCTTATAGATAGAAATGCGCTTATGTTTCCCGATAATAATACAATTTTATTATTGAAAACTCGTCCAATACTGGCAGGCCGCGTAAAACTGTTGTCGGTTGCCATGGTTATCGCTGACTCAGGTTATATCAGGTGGGCAACCTTGTGTCGTCGAACACATGTGACCTCATGAGATAAATTTCAGTCAAAATTTCGGTTGGTTTACCTGTTTTTTTTTCGTGTTTTTTAAGGTCTTGCGCACCTCAACAGCTCCTCCAAATTGAGTTAGAGAGTTAAAATTTTGTATGTGAACCGAGATGGTGTTAGAGTAGTGCCTTTTGGGGGTCTCGAATTGTTTCTTCCCACCCCAGACATTTTGATATTTTCAATATTTTATTTTAGGGAAAAATTACCTGAGTGAAGGAGCTCTGCTGCTCACGCATAATATTATTATTATTTTTTTTTTGTAGTTCTGAATAATAATAGTTGAAATTAGCCTCGAATGAGTGCAGCTAGGCGCAGTGTTATAACTACCTATATCCTATTAGTAGAAGCCACTCAACATTCACTCAGTGACGGGTATATTAGCAACTTTGCGACTTTGCTCAAATTTAAACAAATACTAATCTGGAATAGATTAAATTATTAATTAAATACGAAAAAATTAAAAGTCCGAAGGTATAACTGCTCACTTATTGCTTGATTTCTATAAGTCGTATTTTGTCGGTCATATGATCGCGTAAGTTTGTATTGCCAATCAACTCCATTATCTTATTCCTGGCATATAGAATATTTTTAATTTTTATATATGAATCAAAGAATGGTCGTAAAAAGCCAAATAAATATTCAATAGAAATTCTATTTCAGTTATAAAATGATATAATGACAAAGCAGCGTGTTTTGCGAAGGTCCCGCGTAATTAAATGGCTCAGTAAGCCTGGGAAAACAAGCTTTCCCATCTAGGGCAGTGAAAGAAAAGAAAACGAAATCCACGATGAGAACAAACTCACTGTTAAGTGCAGCGATGGGTAAACCGATCGAAAAATAGAACAATGGTATCAGATATTGACAAAGAAACTACTTAATGTATATCTATGTAACACGCCAGACAGACACCAGGAAAATAAAAGTTTCAGGGGAAAATAATGAATGATGAGTGAATTATTTTAGCAAAAAAAATCCATAAAACTATTTTAAAAATATAAAATCAAATCCTATATATCATAAAGTTGAATTATTACATCTTTCGATTCCGAAAAAATATTTGGATTATTGAAAAGAGTGGAAGATTTTATTTTATAAATTAATGTTATTTCACTAAAAAGGCCAACAAATTTCAAATTGAAGTATTCTTTCAGCCCCATACCTTCAAAAAATTGAAAAATAACTTTTATTCTTGAATTGAGTTTTATGAAAGACTAAGGATTGAAATATGTTTAATTTTCATCAAAATCGATGGTCTTTTCCAAGCCATTACATTAACCGCTAATGTTAGAAAAAATCGAAGTTCCTCAATAATATTTTCATATTCAACATTATCTCATTCAAATGTTGGTGAAATTGAAATTACCCCTTCATCCGGAGAGTTTATTTATTTTTTTTAGAAAGATCGATAAATTGAAAACATCTTTTCAATTTTATTGACAGCTAAATTTATTATTATAAAAATAGCAAGAACCCGTGTGTGTAAACATATTTAAACGAAATCGGACCCAGCTTTTTCAGTATCAATTCATGGTAGAATACAAGGAATTAAAAAATGAATTGTCACAGTATACCGGTGAGCATTGTTATAAAACAAAAAAAAAAAAAAAGTCCGATTCTATAGTTCCAAATACCATTGTCCAAAAGAGAGAACAGGTGAATGCCTGAATGGAGTTTTAACATGAAAAGCTCATGGAAATCGACCTTGATTCAGAGAAACTCCTCATGAATGAAAATTTCTTCACTGAATTCAACGTGATTCGAATAGAAATTGAAACCCCCCGAAGCTCCAAAGAAGTTCATATAAATTTTAAATTATTTTTTTAACAATTAATTCATTTCTTTATGATTATATTTATAGATGAGAAATTTAAGCGTCGACTACCTGGGTTACCTTCCTAGCTAGTGAACGGTCAGGTATCCATTTCACAAAGTGTATGAACTTCCGAGAGAACCTCCGAAGCACTAAAATTGAGTAGGGCTCACTTTATAAGTCAATTAACTTAGTTAATTGCAAGCGCTAATGCACCAGAGGCATCAAAGCAAGCCTGTGAAAATAAAATCCTTTAAAAAAAAGTAGAAAAAAGTTCTTTCAAAAAGTAAAGAAAAATATATAACAATTGTTCCTTAACAGATTATTTTTTTCTCTTGAAAGAATCCTTATTTCACATCCTATAATCAGAATAAATTAAGGCATTTTTAAAAATCACTTATTGTTGTTGATCATAAAAATCAGTTATGTTTGCAAGATAAAAAGTTTATTTAATGGAAATCAAAGAATTCAAGTACATTGAATCAATTAAACAATGATTGAAATTTTCTAAAAACAGAAAGATCTAGAAATGGATGGCTAAATGTGTTTTTTTGAAAGATTGTTCTGGGAAATTCCATCTTTCCTTTATAAACTCAGCCAGAAGAGGGGTCCAGGGGGTCTGGATCCCCCGAAATTACAAAATGCTATTACTTATCCTTATCTGTAAACAAAAATTGTATAAACCTATTTGAATTCTATTTTATAAATAATATATCAAGGTATAGAAAATAATACATAGGCAGAGGACCCCCTTACATCCACGGTTGGGGTGGGTTTCTTTAATGAAGATTCTTGTATGGATCTCCCCGAAGTGAAATCCTGGCTACACTACTGTATTAACTTCTTCCCCCAATCCAACTCACCGCTCCTGGATACAATCTTGAGAATAAAATCGGACGATCAAAATATATTAAATTCAATTTACTAGACACAAATTAGTGCTTTTGAGATTAGACGAGATAAAACTACAAAATAGCAACGTAGCTGAAAATCAGCGCTACGAATGCTAATAGTTATTTGCGTGTATCTATCCCTAGAAATGGGCAAATTAAAAAAAAATAGGCATGCTATAAACGCAGAATTCATTGCTCTAGAACTTTAGTTATTTTATATTTTTCATATGGAATAATTGTTTTTGAGTTACAAGCATTTAAGACTGAGCATAACATGGTTTTCAGTCAAAATGGTAAAATTTGCCAATTTTGACTCCAGATTCTGACCAAACTGCTAAACCAAATTTGGTATTTAAGAAGAGCATTCAACGCATAATTGAATGCCCTTATATTAAGGTGAGAGTAAAATTTTCTGTACAATGAACCCTTCCGATTTTATAAGACAAAAACTGAAAAAAGTGCCAACATTTCGGGTTTTTTTTTGGTTCCCTACAGCTTAGCTCACCTCAGAAACCGTCGCAAAATTATAATACTTTTTTTTCTTGGGACGGCCAGAGTGGATTGAACTCATTTCCAGGTTTGTTTGAATTAATTCTCACCAAACGTCTAATTTGACTGGTCTAGTCAAACAGGAAAGGAGATAAAAAACATTAAAAAAAAAATTCTCCGACAACATCCGGATTATTAATCTTTGAGCTATTCTCAGTTAATATCCATTGACAAATCTAATATCCAGCGCCTTCTCTATTAAAAAATTTAATAAGAACACAGTTTTCTATAATTGTAAGGGACGTTTCATTCTCTCCTGCTCAGTACTACGTATTGGGTATGCATATATATGTATGTAGATTTTTTTTTTTATGGATAAAGAAAAAAACTTTTATTTTAGTTGCCTGAAAGCCCCCAGGTATGAGATACAAATCTGTAGATTTAACAAATCTTTATTTATATGATGTTTTGACCTATATCTTGATCATAATAAAAATTATTCGCCTTATATTTACTGTCCTCAAAGATAATGTTATACATACAATTCTAATATTTTAAAAACATAATACTGCAATACATATTAACATTTTATCACATAAACACAGGTTCTTCATTATTACAAATTCAGTGGTCTGATTTAGACTAGGTAGACCATAAATTTATGAGGAAAAAATATTATTAATAAAAAACTTACTGCAAGAGTTAGACCAAGATATAAGTCGAAATTTTAAATGAATAAAAATGTGCTAATTCTACAGTTTTTTATTAATTACTAGCATACATGGTGGTAATTATAAGAATATTATTTTACTTTATCCATAATACAAATTAAAGGAGAGTTGTTTAATTAAGTAATTTCCAATCATATTTCAATTTTTTTATTTATTCTTTATTGATTAAAAATTATAAATCAACTTAAAAAAAAAAAAAAAATGCACATTCACAAAAGTTAACTTTTCATGTTATTATAAAAATGCATACCTTGTCAAGGGATGTAACAGGGCACAGTGCTGGCCATACTATCTCCGAAAGAATACCATAAGGTCGAGAATCAGTCACATCTACCAGAGTCTTCTCCTTAGGACCTTTATGACTGCCTCATGTTTTTATTTATGAAATTATGGCGGTGGTGAGGAAATACTGATTTCAGCCTTCCCTTTTATTACAGGTTGCCATAGAGATATGGAATGAAATATCATCAATCTAGAAGTCAGTTCCATAACTTTCCGATAGTATCCTACGCTGTTATCCCTAGCAAACTAAGTAAGTATTCCTGAGTAAACAAAACCGTTTTTGCCCAGATATTAAAAATATATATAGTTTACTCATCTAATTGGGCTTACTGTATAAATTTTATCTCATCTTTTTCTACCACTTAAACGCATCTCTGAGCCAACATAAAAATTATGAATTTGGTTTATCATTTATTTATTATTATCAAAACATCGTATTAGTTATTTATGAAGGAAAAAGTTAATGCTGAGAAATATCATTAATTTAACAACAATATACAAAACAACTACAGCACTAACTTAAAATATTTTAATATTCGGAATTCACTCCTCATCAGAAGAGTCATCTTCTTCAGTACTTTCCGAACTTTCCTCGTTTCTAATGATAATTCTGTCCAGTGGCGGATCTAGACCTTGCGGGGCCTTGGCGGAACGATATTGCAGGATCCTGGGTGAAGAGATATTGCGGGGGCGCCCTTGTTTAGGTGGTGGGTTTGGAGGGTACAAGTTCAGGTACGGGCAATGGTAATGATGTGGGGAACGAGTCCGTCAAGAGGACCAATAGAATACCTTAAGTTGTTTGCCTGTATTTGATCTAGTTTAAACATAACACTCTTATTGGTTAATAAATAGTCAACGGAGATAGTTTATATTGTTACTTTGTTAAAATTACAGCATTGAATATAGAGCTGTACGAATTACTTGCGGTTTGAGTTTTCTATGTGTGGTTCAATTCGACTCAACCAATGACGAAGGATCGAATTTGTGTTTAACGCACAAGCATATTTCAGAAGCTGGAGATCCTCTGAAGAAATATACCATGAAAGCAGTAATTAAAAAACGATGAAATGAAACTTTATAGTTGGGTATCCTCCAGCATTACGAGTTAGAACGAAGGCCATTTCTGGAGATATTAAAGTGACTCTATGCTACAATGCCAGGTCAATCCCCGAGGAGTCCAATGACAGGTCAGGTACCCACTTCATAATCTCAGTAGTGTCATTATTATCAGCATTATGCAATGTCCTCCCCTAGGCAATATAAATTATTTATGAGTGTAATTATTCCAATTAATTGTAATAAAGAAAATTTTGGATAATGCATAAGATTCCGAAATTTTGATTTGTATCACAATCAAAATATAGTTTAGATCAAACTCAGGGGCTTAATTGGAAGCTGATTTAATAAGAAGAAGGCAAATAATCACCTAAATGTGAATAATTTCATCATTGGATAAAATATTATTGCTAAAACTTACCAAAAATATTACTCAAAATACAAACCTTAAATTGGTGAGTATGAAAATTACATTTTTTAGTACATTTCGGGGGGGAGGGGAAGAGGATATATCTCCCTGATCCTTTTCCCTGCGTACGCCACTCAAATCACTACGTTATATAATGTGTAACAGATAACCTCCCTCCATTTTAACTTCTAGAATGTTTAGAACATCAGAATGAAATTTGGGGGACCCAAATGAGGTAACCTGAAGTAAGTTTGAGGCATATTGCCGACTTTTTAACCAAATGGGTAACAGCTTACAAAATTATTGTTGGAAAGTAGTGCACTAACTCATATTTTTAAATTATTTTCGGACAATTATTAGCGATTATTTTTTTAAATTATAGCTTCTATAATATAATGATAATTCATTTATTTTTAAATTATTTTTATTTTTGGTGATTTCCACAACTCGATTCTTTATTGCTCCCTTAATGAACATCTAATGTGTTGACTGATTTTAGGACACGAAATAATTATAAATAATCTTAAAAATAAAAAAAAATCATTACTAAGGGTATTCGAATTTCCGATGAGATAAACATTTAAATATAATCAATTTTTTAATTCATAAAATAGAAAATACTTGAAATACCATGAAACAGGCAAACTTTTCTTTTTCATACGGTCCTATAAATCGGGTGTCGGACCGACATTCGATTCATCTATGGGGCGTTAGACTGTAGGAAATATAGGATTTGAATCCGATAATTATCAGAACGTGTGAAAGGAACGCATGTTTTTTGTGTAAAATAAAATTGGAGACGGATCCAACTCCGATATTTATCGGACCGTGTGAAAACGCCTTAAAGGTTTTGAACACTTCTACTTGATAGCATATCACATAAACTGAATTTAATTTTTATGGGGTTTGTGATGCCCATTGTGGGTAATTCTACCTATAGTGTTGGTGTGTAAGTGATTATTT
This sequence comes from Rhaphigaster nebulosa, assembly GCA_948150685.1. Taxonomy (NCBI): domain Eukaryota; kingdom Metazoa; phylum Arthropoda; class Insecta; order Hemiptera; family Pentatomidae; genus Rhaphigaster; species Rhaphigaster nebulosa. Next base: position 155,523,018 of record OX411307.1, read on the forward strand.
TTCAACTTGATGAATGTTACTAAAACTATTATTCTATATTAAAGCATATATTATTATATGTTACTAAACGGTATTATTCTTTCTATTCAAACCTTCAATTCTATGAATAAGAAAGATAAATTTCTGATTGCATTATCGTGGTTGATAAGTGGCATCCACCTTATCTGGTTTGGTTGGACCTACAGAGAAACTAACTGAAATAACACAAGTTACAACAGTTACAATAACGGATCATTGATAGATCGGTTTTATTGCCAGTTGATTGATTATGTGCCTTTTTATTATAAATACATAAGATATGCAGTATATTTGAACAGTAAATTAAATCGCTTTAATATTAAACAATCCAAAAAAAAATTGTAAAAAATATGTATGCCTTGTGAGGTTCAGAGATCATAGCTGTATTAGATATGGCCGAAAAATAAACAAAAGTCTAACATTAAAAGTAAAACATACTAATTTGTAAATTAAGCCTATCATTGGAATAACTGATAATAAAAATTTGAAGATGCAATATAGACAGTTTCGAAATTTTTATATGAGATTTAGGATTTTCGAAAAGCAAGTAGTAATCTCTTAAAGGAGATGGGTAAAATATAAGATTCACTCGATTTTTCCACCAAACAGTTTTTGTATTTTGATTCGAATTACTAGATACGACCTGCCATCGTTTGATTTTAAATTAAATAGTTACTACAATGACATAAACTCTTTTAAAACTTAACAATACCCCTTCTTCAGTACCTTCTACTTTTTTTTAAACACAACTTTTGTTCACTTCTTGATTTCCTTTTTTTAAAGATGTTTATATTTTCATTTATCTTATTTAAAGCTTTGTTTCACGTCTAGCCTTTTCTATTACCGCGAAAACATTACTTTAATTTACTTGATTTGGGGATTACATGCCCAAAAAAGCAGCCATACATACTCTATGAAATTAATTTTTGTAAATATGGTGTGAATGATCTCTTTAATCAGTATTACTATTGTACTTTATTGAGACAGCATGCAATATTACTCAATAAACTAAAAGGTTAAAAAAAAAAATTCTCTATGAAATACATTATTTTCTAAAACCTTGTTCCGTAGATCCTCTCTGACTGAAGCAGCCACGGATCGTATTTGTAAAGAACAGTAGGTAGTGCGATGCTATCTTTAATTCTTACTTTCAGGTTACTGGGCAGTAGCGCGAACATTTATAACCTTGGAACATTTAATTCCTTTAGAATTTCATTTCTTTTAGATCTTGTGGACCCTTGATACATATCTTTCTATTCAGACACAATTCCAATGAATTTCATCTATTTCGCTAAATTCAGCTTTTACGATATTCCTGGCATATTTATTTTGAGGCCTAATTTTTTACCTGCATCCATTAACTTTGTTGTAATTAATAGCTCGCATTCTTCACAGAGCAAAGCCAGCAGGGTTATCTCACCACCCAGAGTCTTTGTTTCAATGAGAATTACCTTTTTAAGAACGTTTACAAGAGGTAAATTAAATAAAACTGGGGAAAGGGAATCGCCACGTTTAAACCTCAAAGTACCTCAAACTTCACGGAACAAAATCTACCCATTTCAGCAATCACAATAGGATATGGAAAGGGGCATTGAAACACCTGCTTGAGTGTACAAAGCGTAGCAGTGCCAAGCCTTCTCACTCAACAACCTGTTCTACGGTACCTGCCTTACCGACCCCCTCCCCTCCAACCCTTCTCCTATACCACCACAAATCTTCTGTCCATTTCACCTCTCCTATAAATAAGTAAAACCTTTCAAAACGCATGCAGGCACCAGAAACAGCAAAGTTATTTAACTTTGAACAAGACTTTAGAGACAATAAAAGATAGTTTCGTTGGTTCCATATTGTTTATGTGTAGTTCATTTAGAAGAATAGTGTCACAATACAAAAAAGAGGAATTTTATGGAAAAGGGAATTTAAAGTTTGCCTATTTAGATTTACTGCTATTCCTCAACTCACGACAAAACATAAAGTCGAACATTTTCTTAGTCAATACTACTTACCTTTTTAGTACTTAAAAAAAGTTAATCTTGATTTTTTTTTTACCATTTAATCATCAATAAAATTGTAGCAGTTTTTCATTAAAAAAAAAAACAGTGAAAGCACCTTTAGGATTTATGAATAATATACACCATTTTTGAAGACAAAAAATTATTAACCAATATATTGAACTCTAAATTTTTATTTTCCCTCATTTTTGCTTGGAAATCTTCCATTGACGTATATTTCTTAGAGAAAAAATGTCATGTTTTTGTTTAAATATTTACCGCAATAAAACAAAAGTATTAGTTTATCTATTATAAATTTACTAATCATTCATAATGACTTCCTTAAAATTGTGATTAGAGAGTAACTTTAAAATAATAAATTATTTTTAATGTTGTAATAATGTTATTCTTATGCCAGTTAGGTGACTAAAAACTATCGGTATTTTACTTTGTACGAATAATTGAAAACATCATTATTTATGTTTAAACTATAATTTTGTACTTAAAGCATTCAATATAGTTTTTTTTTTTATATAATTATTTACAATACATGATTTTTTATTTATATTTGATTTAGGTATGAAATTTTCATATCACAAGCTGCAACAAAAATTATTTCCTTGTATATCTGTATTTATTCTTCGTTTCTTTTATGGTTATATCTTATATTGCTCAGGCTTGATGAGTGTCTACAAGTTAGAAAATCATCAAGCCGACATAACATATACAACTTGCCGCAGTTACCTAGGACTTGGAATGCTGGAAACTGTCTGTTCAGTTGTTAGTCATTTTCATAATCATCACCAAACACTCACAACACTGATTTATGGGAATTCCAAACACCCTATTTGAGATAGCGAACGGATGATAATATTGCTGCTTTTTTTTTTTTACGATTGGTAGAATTAACGCATTGATAAAAAGAACAGGCCTTGTATGGATGGGGAAAATGGTCAGGATAAAAGTAAATATTATTTTAGTTGATGGTGGATAAATGGGTCAACCGGGCGAGCGATGAAGGTCAAGGGGTTCCTCTCCGTTCAACGGGATCCGAATGGGGAGGGGTTGGACCAAGCACAATCCTAAAGTACTACACTCCTACACTAACACACAGAATAATTGGCAGCTACTAATCGTAGAATTGCTTTAGCCATCTTACATAATTAATTGTTTAACTTGCAGAGATGAACATTGAAGACAGGAATAATTTAGAATATGATCTATGGTAGAAGAAACCGACTTGTGAAGAAAATTGAATTTAACCTAAGAAGCAATAAACGGAAACGTTTTTGTTATTTCCGATATTAGTAATATTGAATCGATTCAACCATTATTTTTAAATATACAAAGCAGGACACCAGGGGTTCTCAGCGCTTCTCTCAAAACCTCGGTATTGGCATTGAATTACTTGTCAAATCAACATTTGGATTTGTCAAAGATTCTTAAAATGTTATTCCTAAACCCCTCTTTTTTTTTCTTTTTTTTTTTAATCTTTTATAATTTCTATATACTTACTCCTAGACTAATATTTTTTTTCGTTCATTCTAAATCTACATTCAGACATCCCGAATATGTGCTGAGATATCTTGGAATGAAGTACTGTCTCGAATCGCTGGGTCTATTTTGGACTTTTGATGTGCTGTCTTTGTTCTGCATTCATGTGATCTTTTATTTTTCGGTCCTGAATTGGTGAAACGTTGACTGGTTGATTATTTACTGCTATTTGAGAGACATAAGGCTTTATTTTTGGAATTTTCAAATTATATCCAAACAAATTTTTTTCTCGTTTTGTGTTTTTGTTATTTTTTTATTTATATTCAAACTTAAATTTATTTTTCATAAAGTATGTAATAAATTTTGTATGTCATTAGCTCCATAATATGTTATATAATGGGTTCTTCTCAAAGACACACACACTGGCCATTTTGCGAGACTTAATTATTTTGAATCAATGGAACTTAAAACATATATTACGGGAGGAAATTCGGATTTGAAATATTTCACGATCGCCATACTTTCCCTTGCTACCGTCAACCGGGGTGAGAATGGCCAAAATTAGAATTTTTCTGTTGCAGTTGACGAACCGTTTTTAAAAAAATGTCCCTTTGGGGTGATGTTTTACAGTACCTTTTCAGTTATATTCCTTATATTTTCAGATTTTTTAGGCTATATGTGCGAGTGTGATCCCGTGTTCCGGGTGACTATGGCCATGGCTTTTTTCAGACAAACTCACATATTTACGGGTGGGTATAGCCAGAAATATAATTTTTTAAACTTCCAAAAATGTTTTTAAATTTTTTTTTCACGTTTTCTTTTTACTATGTTGACGCGTGTCTAAAAAAAATAAATACTGGAACATTTAAAGATCTTTCGTGGGAGTTAGCTATATCATTTAATGCATGAGTAGGCATTCTTAAGGGTAGTTCGGATTCGCGAGAATCCACTGAACATCACTAAATAATCACATATTGAACGAAGGGTTAAGTATGGCCATGAATTCATTTGGTCATAGTCACCCTGAAATGAATAGAACTTTGTTAAAAAAATTGCTAATATTTTCATTTCCTTTATTCGCAGAAGGAGTTGTTCTAGTACCATAACAAACGAAAAGGTAATCGGTTTAAGGAGATAGCTACAGCACAAGAAGTCCTGCCAACAAAATTCACTCTATATAGCAAAATACCAGTTGACTTATTTTTTTTCCGCATGGAAATAATAGATTAAAATTATTGAAAATATATAAACTTGTATACAATTATCTAATCTCGCATAAAGCACCAGTAAATGAGAGAAAAATTAACTAGGCTAATTTAATTAATTCTTTAATTAATTAACATAATTAATTTAATACGTTTAACTGGATGTTTTGAGGGCCAGATTCATATTTTCCCTACTTTTGGTCATTCTCACCCCGGCTGATAGTATATATTTCATAGATAGGTAAGTTAAAGGAAAATTAATGATAAAAAACACATTTTTAATAAATGATTACTTCTGCATCAACGTGGGTACATTTTTTATGCTAAGGAATGTTGTTGTTCTTTCTTGTAATTATATGATAATTTCACATTACACAATAGTGACTTGATCCCACCGCTAACGTTAATATCTATTTTAACAAAGATCACGGGGCAGAGTTTTTTTCCAGGAGATTCAGAGAATAAATTCAGGATGCATAACTTGTATGGTATGATGATTTATATTCACCTCATAGCTCAATAATGTATGCGATTATAAAGTTACAAGTTAGTTATTTTTTAATTTTTATTTCCTTATTATAGTTTTTAACTGGAATTAAGGTTTATATATATATATATATATATATATATATATATATATATATATATATATATATATCAGATATAAAATTAACAGATTCTCTTATTATTTGAGGATAGTTGATTACGACGAGCTGAAATTAATAATAATATGACTTATTTATTTTTCTATTACTTAAACTCATTATTATTTCATTATTACATATTTTTAATATGTTTTATAATATTTTAAAAAGTAAATTCGATCTTTTATACTTCTATACAACTAACTACATAGTTATATACAATTCAATCAAATATATACTTTTATATTGAATACACATACACAGACACACGCAACGAATTATAACCACAGTATTGATTAGGTCATTAATTTATTATTTATATCAATCAATACATCAAATAAAATTGAATTCTCTAACTGATCTATCTCCATAATTCCAGGCCAATTTGCAGTATTTTATCAGCGCAGAATATTTGTTTTTACAATTTAATCGTCCAATTAATTCTTCGTGAGATAATTAATCTTTATGAAAGGATTGTTTTCGAAATTCTGATAACATAGGGCAAACTGCTATAAAATGAAAATTATTTTCTACTCCATTTCTATTGCATAGTGAACATATTTGGACATTACCCTCGTTATATATTCTTTAATTTAGGCTCAATATCTCGCACCTTGCTTTAAAAATCCACCATCATTCATTCTCAACAGTAATTCTTATTTACATGACAGCTTTTTATGAAGAGAAACTTTGTAGTTTTCTTTTAATGTTTCAACGTTGTTATTCTAATGTTTTGCTCTGATACATTTATACTTGACATAATTTTATTATAGTTCTAAAATATTTTTAGAATATAGTACATGATCAAGCACATATTATTAATAATTTTGATTTTCAATTGATTCCTTACCGAGAAACTTTGGTAATCTCTGATCCTGCATATTAAATACTATTATAATAAAGTCATGAAGCAGTTTCAATATATATAAATACAGCGGTTGGATTTGTGTTTAAAAAATAAATCATGCATTCAGGAGAGTACTGTGGTAGTTGATCAGAAATCGATTGATTCCTTTTTGATAAAAGTCTTTCACACGACGCTAATGTTGTAACTGTGGTGAATTTTGGTCTCACGATTTTGATTAAATAAGGATAATAATCAGAATTTTATTTCAACCAAAGTTAGAACCGTAAACTGAATTTGAAAGCGATGGTAAATCTTAATTATCGAGTCGTACCTATCTAATCAATACAGAGGCTAAAGAAGAAAATTATGTATGTTGAACTAGTTAAATAAGAAGGGAGGTTCTAACCAAGTATTAATGAAGATATTTCTTCCATTCATTTATCAAACAAATATTCATTTATCTTTTGCTTTTACATTTCTCCAACAACGTTTCGGGTTATCCCTCAGGATGCTCTGCTATAATAACATATATACAAACACAACTAAGTAGATATAGAGCATATAGGAAGTTATATATATATAGCTATTATATAGTGATCTTTAAAGGATGTTGACCTGGTTAGTTATTACGTCCCCGACATGATTATTCACAGGCGTGGTAGGCAGAAAAATACATCGGAGGTCAAGGAAAATTCTCCAATATCAAGGTTGGACAGTTACTCAATACAACAGCAATTATTACATAATATCTTAACGACACATAAATACTTTCGCTACAGCTGAATATTGTCACGGAAACCCAATGAGGAATAAATCAACCAGATATAACACGAATAAATACCTAAACCAGGTTATACGTTTCACTATTTTTTTTTTCAATGATAAAAAATGCTAAATTTAAAACGACAAAATACATCAATATAATTATTTTTAAATTGGCCTATTTTTAAGTAATATTTTTCTATTTTCTATGTCAATACTGCCGAGGTAAATTACTTTTATTTTTTTGTGGGGTGGCCCTCATTAATTGAGTTTCGGTTGTCGAAGCAACACTGATTGGAAAAGCGGGCAACCGGGATGGTTTTGCTTGCTTATACCAGTGGCGTACACAGGAGAGGGGATCAGGTTGATATACCCCCGACCAAAATTTTTTAATAATAATTTCATATAAGTATGGCATTTTTAATAATAATTTTTGGTTTCATTCTTAACCTTAAAACTTATACCATATTTGGCAATTAAAGAAACATGACGATTACTAGCCTTCTCATGAAATCCCTCCCTCGAAAAAAAAATTCTGCGTACGCGCCTGGTTTATACTATTACTGTTTTGTTTTTTTCAAAGTCGGACAATAATTGATTATTATTTTAGAAAATATTATCTTTCCTCGGATACAGATGAGCAGCACTTTACAAAAATGAGTTACACTAGAGTGTAATAATGTGCTACATTATTACATGAGTTTTCAATAGTCAGCAATGAAGTATTATCGAAGCTGCTATGTAAGTAGTTGAACCATTCTCTAATAAAACGTATAAATTATTGTTGTTGACAATATATCGTCATTGACGCCGTGGAACCTCCTATGTGATCAAAAATCAATTAAATGATTTTGATTTCATTATAAACAATATTTTATCTCCTACGTGCTGGTGAAAAGCACTCATGCGTTAAATAATCGTAACATGATTTAAATTGATCAAAAAGAATCAGTCTATTATTAGTGTTTTTCGCATACACAACAGTTGCCGCTAGAAATCACCCATCTAACACTTCCAAGGCAGTCTTAACATGGTTTCACAGTTCATTATTTTCCATGTTGGAATGTTTATAATTAGGTAATAAAATTATATTTTATAAAATTTCTTATAAATCAGTTTCTCGATTGTCCTGTAAAATCATGTTTTTGAGACTTGAGAGGTTTAACGGCGAAAACGAGGACATATTGTAGGGTATTAACCTTTTTGTAGAAATTAAATACAGGTTATTATTTTATTGTACTTATTTATTTTTGTTCTGATATCCCAAACAAGCATAGATCTATTTTTATGAATAATTTGATAATCCTCAAGATCGGGAACCAAATTTCAAAACATTGAATTTATTAATAAACTATAGTTTAAATTAATTATGTAATGATTAATATCAACTATTAAAAATATAAGACTTTTAGTCAAACAGTAGCAGATTTGTGATTGAATAATTATTTCTGATCTATTGAAAAAAAAAAATTAGCTTAAGAAGCTTTCTAAAAAGCACGTAAAAAAACTAAATAAAATACTACTTCTGGGATAAAAAAAACAATAATACAATTTAATAATATTATGATCATTTCAAAATTACGTCATTTAAAAAAAAATGTTTTCATTTTTATTAATCTGTTTTAACCCCGCAACAAATAAAAAAAAATCATAATGTAATAATTTAATTAAGTATTAAATCATATTCATAAATTCCTACATTTTATAAAAAGCTGTTCAAATGAATTATATTGTTGTTCAGCATCGTTGTTAAAAAGCTAAGAGTGAAGTGCCTTGCAATATTTTTTCTATGATGTTAAATTAAACCCAAAATCAGTCCAAACTAATGTATTTAAATAAGGCTTCAAGTAATCATTTGAACAGTTTATATATATTTTGTTTGGGGGGGGGGGAGGAGGGGGAGATTATTTGGGAGTAATGATAATTATTTTTTTAATTTCAATTACACTTTGAAATCGATCATCATTGGAATTTTTTTTAAATTGGTTTATTTAATGCACTCATTAAAGATTCCTGGAAAAATCCAATCAACTGTTAAGCAAATATTGCTCTTATTCATATTGTTTGTTGGGGACAGATAACGCATTTAATCGATAAAAACTTTTTCATTGAACTCAGTTCAAAAGTTAAAAAAAAAAATAAATATTCGTTTCAGATAATGGGAAAACATTTTTTTTTAGTTATGAATTATCTAAAACATGATTCAACAAATTGGAAGTTCAATGTTAGCCTTAAGAATCAATAAGAAGATAAGAGGGAATTTTAGAGCACAACCACAACAAACTTCAACAATATATTGTCAGTGTCGCCGTGAAACAACATGAGTTTACAGGACAAACGAAAAACTGATTTACAACAAGCATTGTTATAAAATATAATTTTATAAACTAATTATAAATATTCCAACATGGAAAATGATGAACTGTGAACTATATGAAAACTTTCTTGGAAGTGTCTCATGGGTGATTTTTAGAGGTAATTGTAGTGAATAAAATAAACACAAAAAATAATGGGTTTTTTTCTGATCAATTTAAATCATATTAACATTTTTTAGCACATGAGTGGTTATCCCTAGCACATAGGAGATAAAATATTGTTTCTAATAAAATCAAAACCACATAACTGATTTTTGGTCAAATAGGGGTTTTCACGGCCGCGAAGGAAATATTCCCAATTCATTTATCTGTATCCATTTTGCACAAATTTTACCGCTAATGAAATCAGAGCTGCTTGCCTACTTTTATAATGATAATAAATGCACAATTATTCATTAATTTTGAGTATTTACAAAAAAAAAAAAAAAAAAAAAAAATGGAGCACAACTCAATTTTTAAAAATTTCTAACCAGTTATATACCGTAACATATATAAAAATAATACAAAATCGTAATTTACCTTGTCTCAAAAGGATCCAAACTGGACACAAACGCATTAAAAGATAAAAACAGGAACATCTATTTATTCTCAAACAATAAATGTTCCAACATAAACCTTGGGATTCGATTGCTTATCATACATCGCAAATCTTCAAGCGTCTTTTTAAAACTGCTTTAAATAGGTAAGATGGAGGTCATTTGAATGTGATATATTGGAACGAATATTGACAAGCGTTCTGTTTATGCTACGATATATCAAGTGGCCGACACATGCCAGCGTGCGACCCGCGCGTTGATGCCATTGGGATTGCAAATTGGAAGATTACAAAAACAAGAGACGTGGCTTAGAAGCGATGATGACAGTGGTTGTCCATCACACATTGACAGTATTCCATCAGCGACGACTAGATCAATTTACAAGAGGAATCGCTATCGATCACTTCGAAGAGATACTCAGCGAAGGATATGGTGGAATGGAATCGTTTCATGCAACTAATTGGTCATGCAGAGAGTCATAGAACGGAAGGGATTATGGCATGCAACCGATAAGATCTTGCAATGCAAAGTGGATATATTTATTGACCTTACTAACAGACAAATTTGGAGAGAATTAAAGTGATAATCACGAAGTGAAAAGTGTAAACAACCGTCAAGACGCCAAAGGCCTCTTGAATTTATTTTTGTTTTTGTTTCGCAAACATACATATGAAATAGATCATTGTATTTATTGGTAAAAAAAAAAAAAAAAAAAAAAAAAAAAGCTTCGATCCTCTCTCTCTCTCTCTCTCTCTCTCTCTCTCTCTATATATATATATATATATATATATATATATATATATATATATATATATATACACACACACACATATAAACTTCGCCCCTATATATATATCATACAATCCCCAAAATCGTGCTCTAAAGGTCATTAAAAAAAAAAAAAAACCTCTAGAGACCATGAAACAGATATAAAATTCACCCCCTCCTCCCTCCCACCTCTCATGACCTTCCATACAAATTAAAAGTTTATTATTTCCGGGGAAAATTTGTCGAAAAATCATTTACGTTTCGATCTGAAATATAAATAGCTGTTTATTTTTCATATCATTATACATATTATCTACTAAAATTACTAAATTTCAACATTTTTTTTTAAATTTAATTTTTGTCTTTCTCAGACACTCCATAAAAGTTTAAATTTAATCAGTTTGTTTTTAGCAAGAAAGACAAAAATTTAGAAGTGGTAGTGACAAGAAACAAGTCACACTTTCTTAGCAACTCCAAATCCCTAAATATTAACCTGGCAGAAATTGAAACCCATTAGAATAGCAACTCAATTTAAAAAAAAAAATTAAAACTATCCTGTAGACCAAACAGGAATTAATAAATTTGAATATCAGGCGGTAGTATGCAGAAAAAACAAAATTGCATTATAGTTCAAATCAAATATTTAAAAAAAATAAGATATATTTTTTATAGGCGAATGCTCCGTATTGAAAGAATATCGAATAAGATGGTTTGCTAACAATGTGTTGTAAAAAACAAACAGTCCTTTGTTATCTGAATGGGAAGGATTTTATCAGTAAGTACATTGAGGAAGCGTCTAAATGCAGACAGGTACTGCAACAAAGGAACTTAATTTTTAGATAGTTTAAAAAAAAAGTTTTTATTTCAATTTTCTTTTAAAGGAGAAAGATAAAATTGTTTTTAAAATAAGTAATAATAAATAATAACTCCTGTTTTATACGAATAACATTATTATTTAAATATAATATGTTATTTTATTAGGGCAAAGTAGCATATAAAAGTCTCAATTCATTCATATTTCATTTCATTGAGAAGCTTTCGGTGTCCAGCACCATTAAAAAAATTAAGAATGAATTCAGACTGAATATGGTACTTTTCCTTAATCAAATAGAAATAATTTAAAACAGTCTACCTTGAGTCGTTTATTATATGTTATTTATTACGTTTATTTTGCTTTTGCAGTATAAGAGCTTATTACAAATTTATTAATTAATATTAAAAATAATTCAATAATTTCGATAAATCTATTTTTTTTAATTATTATTTGTAAAATATAGTTCTTATTATTTTGCTAAATAACAATAATATTTATTCATTTATGATCACTTTTTTTTTTATTTTTTTTTTTTATCTCATTAACGAAAACTTGAACACAACAGAGGAAATGAAATCAATTTAATATTTGAAATTGATCCATGTATTTAAAAGTAATTGAGGGGTCTGCAGTAATTAGGAGGCAACTCTATTCTACAATATTGTGGTAAATAAAAAAAAAAGTTTTTCGAATTCAGTTTTTAAGCTGATTCCATTTTTTTTTTTTTTTTTAAATACATATATTAGCATTAAGAAATCACACTGGGTTGTCTGAAAACCCCTCTCCATTTCTTAGAGGGGAGGATGAAGCTTAAAAGATTGGAGCTGCCTCCTTATTGCACCAACGCTCAAAATAACACATTCAATTTAAGGAACAAACAAATATAAGCAGAGCTAAATGATGAGAAAATCTTTAATTATAATAATTGGTTCAAAACATGGTATACACAGTTAAATAATCAAATATAATACTGTATAGGAAAAATTCAATCATCTTGTAGCTCAGTATTCGTGATATCGATGCACCCAGTTTCTGTTGTTCTAAGATTGTTGCAGTAGGACGGACATCTGGGCTTCACCGACGTATTTCTGGGCTAGTAGAGTCATTACAGAGTCACACCAGGCTCCAATATTTTTACTTTCTGTCATAGCAAATAATAATGTACTCACTGCACTCAAGAATGCTATAGTCAATAAATTCTCTATTATATAAGAATACTCTGTACTTAATTATCAAGTACTTATCTTAACGTGTACTTCCTACAATGATGATATATGGATTTTTCAAAAACAGGGATTTGAGAATGTTATCAAAGTTTAACACCATCTCCCGTCGAACATTAAGGACATTGAACTTCCTGCTTGTTTTATGGACGTCTGCGAAGCCTTAGTTAGTTGTTGTCACTCTTATCGGAACAATAAGCAGGTAGTTCCATGAGGTGCATCCTTTTTGCACCATTAAGTCAATTGGAGGTTCTGCTATAGAGCAGAAAATGTTGGAACCAAAGGTCAGAGCTACTCAATTTCCGCATCATTAGAAAGAGCGATTTTTTTTAATTGATAATATGGTCTAACTGAAAAATGACTGCCTCTTTATGGCAGCAGAGCCCTCAATTATCATGCTACATGGTATTTTCTTTGTTACTAATTTTTCATCAATTCAATTCAATTCATTGTATATATAGATGCATGTATATGTTTTAAAATAAAAAACGTACTATTTAGGCCAAACAAGGATGAAATTGTAATACTATTAATAGAACTAACAACGATGATATTAAGAACAAACACACACACATGCGTACAAAAAAAAAAATAATAATATATAATAATAACTTGAATAAAATGTAAAAAACGCGACAAGTTTTTGTTAAAAAGTTTTTTTATTAGTTTCTAGAAAGAAAAAAAAATTATCTAACCCTAAGACCAGATGCTGATACTATAAAAAGAAAACGTCCAAGAAGCCCCTGCATACAAGGAAGATAGGACCTGTTATCATGCAACCCAGGCTTCCTTAAGGACGGTCCCTCAAGTGATTCACCCCAACTTTATCCACCTCCATAATTAATATCTTCCTGTTCTTCAGTCTATAAAAAATAAAAAATAAAAAAAAAAAAATATATAAAATAAAAAAAAATCGACCCCTTAACGATTTATTTAACACCTAAAACAAACTGAATAACTTATAGAATTAATTAAAAAATGTTTTCTTATTATTTGATTATATCTTTTTGTTTTTTAATAGGTAATATTCCGTATTTAATATCTTAAGGCATAATTGAATGATTCCAAACACAAATCCTCGAATCTTTAAAATACCGGTAAACGACTAACCAGTCAACGTTTCGGCAATTCAGGCATCGTAGTATGTATTAAGATGCCTTCTATTTTGTCTGCATAAATGTGATCTTATTTTTACTTTCCTAGATAAGGGATGTATTGTATTTGGGCCAAATTTTTGATGTGCACTTTTCAACGGATCTGTACGTTTTAGAAACCCCTTAGTCCAAAAAAACGTATTTTTGGCCATTGGTCTGTGTGTCTCTTAAACGGGTGGACTGATTTTGTTGATTATTGTTTTGTATTGTAGGGCTTTTTCCTACGATGCGTCTGTACCAAATCGGGCATCCGGTGCTCAATGGCTGATAAACGTGTTTTTATATAGATTGTAGCTCCAAAACGTCTCTAACGATTTTGATGAAACTTTCCTAAAATCATCCCCCTAATGCACTTGTAATTTTTCTATAGAGCGCATGTAATTATTCTATAGAGACATAAAAAAAGTTATGAAGAAAATAAAATCATCCAAATCGATCCGTTTTGGACTTAATATACTTATTAATTATTTCGTACATGTTTCTACGCACACTGGTTCACCTTGGTTTAGTATTTCATAACTCGAAAACTATGCATTCCCTGAAATATTCAAGATGTGCATTTGAAAGATAATTTGATTTTTTACGAAACTAAACACAAAATAAAAAATATTTAGTCGGATTAATATTAGATATAGCAAACATATTTTGTATTTTACCTTAGTCCAAAGCTGTAAGGAATGTCGAAAGTGTGAGTAGACACACCAGGTATTTTCAGTCCTGATGATGCCCGAATTGACGAAACGTTGACTGGTTAGTCGTGTACCGCTATTTTAAGCACTCGGAGATTTTGTGCTTAAAATCTTCCAACTACATGTTAACAATAATGATGGAGACCGAAATAAAAAAATTCTCAACAATAATTTTGTTTTCTATTAAAATACAGCATTGTATCGATAAAATCCCAGTATCTTAACTTAAAAGGTATAGTAAGTTTTTAGTAACTCATTAAGTAACAGGTTTTACCGCAATTTTTGCAGTTTGAAGTCGATTCACAAAAATAAAATTTACCAACTTTTTGGATTTTCAGATCATTGGGAGGAGGGACCTTACCCCTCCCATAGTGACGTCCCTCAGCACCAACTCAGGCACTTTATTAAACCTTGTTTTTTAGAAAAAGTTCTCAGTGTCCGAGAAAAAACAATTATGTCAAATACAATGTTTATTCTTTCATATATTTTCCCATGAATTTTAAGTTGTAGAACATCTGCCATTTCGCCGAATTTAAACTTATTACCCGGTTACGGATTTTCAAATTTTATTTTCAAATTAAATTTTTTTTTTCTTCGCATAAATCTACTTTAAAATTAATATTCTAAAAAAAAATGGTATTTGTGCGTGAATAATAAAATAATTTTTTCACACAAATTTTTAATTATATTCAAAAAACTCATAAATATGAAAAATAGAAACAGGATCAAATACGTTAAAAAACTTATTCGAAAACAGCATTTAAAAAAAAAAATACACTCTGACTATAACTGATAGATTTTTGGACCGATGAAGCCGTCGACATTATCCAAGATAGGCATATGTCACAACATATTGGTAAAGTTCTATTTCAAAACGAGATATGGAGACAGCGGTGTGAGAAAGAAAAAAGAGAGAGAAAGAAATTGAGGTTAAGGGAAATGAGCAATGAAAAACCGCTGACTGCTGCACAAGCTTTGCGACTGGGTACTGCAATAGGCAAAATATTCTCTTTAGGGTTTCTAAAGAATTTCAAATTTTTTGTAAATAATCCAATAAATAGGGATTGTCATCAATGATAATTTGAAAAGGATTGACTTGAAATGAAATTCAAAGAAAGTTCTTTAAAGCACTTTTTATACAAACAATCTTTCGTTTCTGGATACATTTTCGTATGTAAAAATAGAGGAATGAGGTGCTACATAAAACAATGAGCTATAATATACACATTGGCCTATAATTGAGGAATAATTAACAAAAAAATGACGTTATGAATTTGAATGAGGGAAACTCATTTATTTTCTTTAATTTTTCTTTTAAGAAATAAAATATAAATCTACATCAATAAATCATTTTAAGTGATGACAAATTCAATGGTATAAAAGCTAGCAAATATTATAATTAATCATTAATCCATCAAAACCTTTCCTAATTTCAAGGATTTAGATAAGTTGCCTATAGATGTCTGTGAGATGATTTATGTTTTTAAAAACTAATGAACTTTCAAGGATATACATTATATATGTTAGAAAATATTTCTCATAAATACATACTGTCGTAAATTGATCATAATTTATTTTATATTTTTCATACATATCATACATCTATCGCAAGATGAGATTCCAGAATGACTCACTGATTTTATCATATAGGATGGTACGTACATTAAGCATTAATAGACAATAAAAATAATTGTTTTCAATGATAACTTTATATTTGTTACTAAGTCTGTAATTGTCATATTGTTTTCTAAATTATGGTCAAGTGTATTATTTTCAAAACTTTCTTAAGATTTCTCGAGAGATAAAAAATAGTTTGCACTTTTCCTTCTCCCGATTTCAAGTTCCTATGTTGTAGTTCATAATTTCATAGTTCATAAAGCTGCTACACACGATAATTTAGGACTATATAAGTCGTTTAATAAGTTTAATTCTTTTTGTTATAACTCTGAACAAATTATTGGAGGCATTCTGGAGCCAAAAGACAATATATGTTTCAAGCATTTACTTTGGAAAACTTCTGTATTTTAAAGTACTGCGACCGTGAAAAATTTCAAATACGAGTTTTCAACGGAAATGCACATTTTAACGTCACCTGAGTCGGATATTTAGAATATTTATTATTATATTATATATTAGAATATTTGAAATAGTTAACCGTCTATCATTTTTATTAGCAATGAAAAATAAATAACTATTAACTATGAAAGAATTTGATGATTAGGTAACTAAAGGAGAAAATAGGAGAAATATTTTCCCAGGTTAATAACAAATTTAAGGAAATAAGAGGAGTAATAAAGATGAGATGTATAACATACCGTTAGAAAGCTAGAAAAAAAATTATCTAACCTATAAAGTCGTACAAAGTAATGAAGAGTGGCGAAAAAAGCATAAACTTAAGAGATTGCCGTAATTAATAATTTCTACTTTTATATACCTAAATAGAATAATCATGGAAACTTTTAAAATTTATTTTCAGCTTGAAAAACGAAAAATATAAAGTGCATAGAATTGTACTGTTTTAAAAATTGTTTGACTGTACTTTTGTGGGAAAAAACGTGAAGAAGTGCATGCTGATGATTATAACTATTTCAAGTTGTGTTTACGTGAATTCTTTAAAATTATTTTTAAAGGATAATCATTATAGGAAGGTAAGTGTAAGCTGTGTGATGCGCGCACCGCACCAGATTTGTTTTACAATAACACAGATACAATAATACATACGTTCATCTTACATGCATAGTAAGTCAATTTTGAATGGAACACTTAATTAGCAGCCGGCATCGTAGCAGTTTTTGAGTTCATATTTTTATAAGCTGCATTAAAAATGCTTGATTTTAGATTTAATTATTTTATAGAATTGTATTCCCACACTCCTCCATCTTCATCAACTTAAATGTATTGAACAGATGTAAAATAAAAAAATAAAAATAGGCTTTAAAAGGCATTATAGGCTATGAAAAACGTAGTAACTTCAATGCAAATAAGCAATATGAATTATTAAAACCATTGTTAAGACCAGCAATTTATTGAAGAAGAGGGCCATTTGGAATTAGTACCACGCTGACAAAATGGAAAAACAAAGAAATCATTCAATAACTAAAATGGAAAACCACCTGTTCAGCATAGATATAAACAATGCGAAAAATTCCGTTTATTCGCCGCATTGCAGGAAATATCCACCTTGAGCTATGTCCACACCGTTCGACTTTCGATTCGACATCACATGCCACACGTCCCCTTCTCCGTTCGTCATGTCTAATCGAAAGTCGAACATAGCTTTAGGATGAATAGAATACTTACATCAACGTAGTAGCATCATCAAAGTTAGAATAATATTCAATATTAATTTATTTTGATCATTGTTAAATATTATAAATACTAGTGAATGAAACCGTGAGTATGTATTTCGTACCTCATTTTAAGCACTACAACTGCCTTTTTTTTAGTACCCCCGAAGATGAGAAAAACAGGATCGTAATAAAAATTTACATCTAATAATTGTAAATTTATTTATAGCTGTTACAGTCAGAGACATACAGAGAGGATTAGCCTATATATAAATAGAATAACAATATAAAACGAACAACAAAATAAGAAAAATAAGCAAAAATAAAAAATAAAAAAACTGAAAAATAGAAAAAATCTAAGTGTACAGAGAAAAGAAAAAATAATAACCAGAATATAACTAACTATATATAACAAGATTAGAAATTTCAAAAATACAAAGAGAATAAAGAAAATATCTAAAATATAACTAAATCAATTTAAATATAATACAACTAAAATATATATGTGTGTATATATATATATATATATATATATATATATATATATATATATATATATGTATATAATAGTTCTTGATGAACCAGACATAAATGGAAACACTTTGAAATATACTGAAATATTAAATTAACTGTTAATTGCCAATAAGTTATATTAAAAACTTAGAAATAAATACAAAAGTAAAGTATTAGAATGAGCCAACAATTATTGAATCTTAAGTAATATTAACAGTTATCTTACTTTGAGAAAATTTATAAAAAATAGGAAAACATCATTCAGTTTATTTAGATGCCCTGCCTTAGAACGACAATTCAATAAAAACGACTGAAATTTAAATTGGTTATAAAAAGCTTGTAATCAAGGGGCCACGAGCCATCTGACCCCCTCCTTGAATTCATCAGTTATATCATTATTACACTAAAATCACGATAAGCTTATTTTTCTGATTCATGCCTATAAAATCTAAATTTTATGACCTCGTTAAATAAATTTATGGTCAATAAAAGATCAAGATAGAAATTTAATATACAATACGAAAATATGAACATAACTTACTTACTTAATTAAAACAGTTATCAATTATTGCAAACGGTTAAATAATAAATAATACGGTAAAGAAGAAATAAAATATTAAAAATAAATATAGGACTGTTCCAAAACAAAATATGTACAGTTGCCTATGCCATAGTGGGATAAGTCCAAGCCACCTACAAATACGGTCTTATCCAATCTTTTATAATTCAAAAATAATTTGGTACAAACTTTTCAACAACTACAATTAAGATTAATAGGACATAAATTTTAAAAAAAGGAAGATTTATTGAATATATAATTTTAATGTCCGTTAATTAGTTACATATGTCTGTATTAACTAGCATTCAATAATTAGAGAGAAATTAATAAAGGGTCATTACTATAAATTTTATGTGGAACGATAAACCAATCTAATGTCTAACAAACAATTAAATAGACAAGAAGGATTCTTAATTTTTCTTTTTTGCGTTTTTGAAACAACTCAATAATAACAGATTAATTATTCGGATATGTTTGTTAGTAATACTTCATTCAATCAATTTGTAATTTATCATAAATAATAACCATATAAAAAATATTTTATCGACATAATCCTTCAGAAATAAAAACATAAACATAATGCAGAAGCATGTAAATCTGTATACATTCACAATACTAACCTACCCTGATATCACCCACGACCTATTTAAACGTTTCTTAATTTTTTTTTTCAATTTGCTTATCCGTGCTAAATAAGCATTTTGCAATGACAGCGGTAAGCTATTTAAAAAACAAATTAATACTCACTGGTGTCTCTCGGTATCGCTAGGCGGTTCCAGATGAATTTTCAATATCAGGAACACAAATTAAATTTTGTTTATCACTAGACGAAGATGAAAACAAAACAACGGGAAGAAGAATTTGCCTCGCTGGCGGGCGAGGAGATACTGAGTATGCCGCGCCTCGTACTCGTAACTTGATAAGACAAAGAAGCCGGTCCGATACCCTATTACAGCACACAGCTGTCTGTGTACACACACACACACACACACATATATATATATATATATATATATATATATATATATATATATATATATATTTGTTGTTTACACAATTGGGTGTTTTTTTTAATCTAAATAATTTATTTACATAAATTTAATTTATTGACTTAGGAACCTAATTAGGTAAAAAAAAAAGAATACACAAAGGTCGACAAAATAATTTTTTTACATACAACAAAAATTTCTATATTATTTTTTATGGAAAAATTAGAATATATTGCTATAGCTAACTAGTGTAAAGTAATTTCTTCATTTAACTTTATTCTTTTATTAGACTTTTCCACCCTTATTGCCGACGTTTCGGAGTATTTATCCCCATCTTCAGGATAAATCTCTTGTATAATCAATGTCTTCTATCACTAATTTAAATATCATTATACACTTTTTATATTATAATTAAATCCATAAAAATGATTATTTCATCTTAATTATAAACGCCAATTTTTCTTGCATGAGTGTTGACATTCCTATTTGATTTTCATTGTCAATGGATATTGTATATTAAAATTTAAACAAAAATCTGAGTGATTCCTGACCAGGAATTTGTATTTTAAAAGAGTTTAGTTAATATTAATAATTAAAATACCAAAAAATGTATTTTGTAACAGTCGACAGGATGGTTGCATGATTGGTATATTTTTACTGTTGAATATCAGGAGTAGTACCTCACACTTTTTTTTTTTAATTGCACAGGACTAGATACAATTTTTTTTTTGCTTCAGTAGTGGACTTAATCTTCACAACGCGTGTAGTAGTAGTAGTACCTAATTATACTTAACTTAAAAAGACATTACTAAAAGTATTCATAAAACTCATATAGAATTAAATATAATGAGACTTCTAAATCATAAAATAGAGAATATATTCTTCCTTAAACAAAACGACAGTCTTGAGAAGTATTTTAAAAAGATAACGATAATATTGATTGTCTATAAGCTTTGAAAAATTTTCATTAATAGAGCAGCCTACCAATTGAATATAATTATGAAGTTCTAATTTATAAAAATGGATTAATATTTCTTAATAAGGGAGAGACTAAAATTTTTTTAAAATATATCGGGTTGCTAACACACAGCATAATGTATCTATATTATCAGACAATTGGTAGAATAGAAAAACAAAACAAATATGTAGTAGGTACGATTTGAATACATCGACCAAATCAAAATAGAAAAATATCAATTTTTTTTTCTCATTTTAATGATTTTTTTTTTTCATTATGTACATAATTTTAATTATTTCTCCCTGTTAAGTCCTGTAATTCTTTATATAATCACGACTGCGATGCCTAATAATAATATATGCAAACCTAATATAATAATTAAAATACTTAAATATTTGTCCAATAACAATAAATAAATACAAATTATAATATTTAATTTTGGTTATTATTCTGTGTAGTATTTTTTTCCCCTTTGATATTCTGTTTTATTTAAAAAAAAACAAACGTTTAACCAAAAAAATAAAAAAAAGAATAATAAATAAAAATCGATACTAATATCGAATTCGCACATGAAGAATACAAAATATATTTATGAATAAAGCCAAAGAATATTATGATAAACATCACATATCTCTTTTATAACTGAACATATTTGATTTAGGAGACTTTGCACGATAAAAATTAGTAGAGTTTCGTAGGGGTATATGGTAGATTATTTTTTTTCCTTCTGATAAGCACAGGAAATTTTCCTAACGAGAGACTGGAAAACACTTACGAAATTTCAAAAGAGGCGGGAAATTGCGAAGTTCGAAACGAGAAACCACTATCAAAACCGTGACTCAGATTAGACGATAAGATAGTTCACATTGCATTGGATTGGACTCACTGATACCGAACGCCGGTCTTTCCATCCTTTAACTGACTATATACTAACTAAAAGTAATCTGAAAACTTCAAAATTCATCAAAAAAGAAAAAAAAAATCATTATAAGATATTTGTAGGCCATGTGTGAATTGATAAGTAAATAATAATTTAAATAATTTATTTGAATATTTATATATATTTATATATATATATATATATATATATATATATATATATATATATATATACACACACACACACATATACATACACCCATACATCCAAATACATATTTAAAGCAGATTGAAAAACAAAAAAAAATAACAGTTCTAGATAATTAATGATTAAAGGTTGTATTGTAAGGCTGTATAGGTTGTCCATGCCTCTGTCATCAAATCGTATGTTTGTTCCTAATAAAATTGAGATAACAAATGGAATATAATAAGGCATCCATCACTTTCTCATTAAAAAAAAAAAAAAAAATTAGCCCGAGCTAAATTTTTTTTATATTATTGAATACGGAAAGACACTTATAATAGGTACTTGTTGACAGACATAGAACCGAATCAAATGAAATGCAAGCGGTATGATTCATACAACCAGGAAATCCTCTAAATAGATTAGTAACGATTGATGTAAGATGTAATTCATCTTTATTTACTGCTCTACCTTAAAACCCAACACCTATACTCCAGTAAACAATAACAACCATGTATAAGGATAAGGATACATGAAAAACTCATTGGAAATTCTTAATGGATTACTGAACTGATCAGTAAAGACTGTCTAAAAAATTATACCGTCCGAATGAAAGAATGCCCGTACGAAGTAATAAAATCGGAGAAAAAAAAATTATATATATACTAACTGTACCCCGCGGTTTCAACCATTTTAAATATATATATATATATATATATATATATATATATATATATATATATATATATATATATGTATATATATTTATGTATGTATGTACAACCTTACATAAGTAAAATATATACACCTTTCATGGAGCTCCTCTCTTCTCTTTTTTACATGCATTGTTTTAATGATGGTTGATAAGGTTAATCAATCCTTATTTTAAAATTCCTAATTTGGTTTTAGATCAATATATAGCTTGGTAGCAGTTAGCAGCATCCTTAGTTTCGAAAAGCACGGACAGGTAATACCACCAAATTCAACTTCTGGCATAAAGATGGGTCAAAAAAATTGACAATGATGTCCTATATTTTGAAGAATAACTTTAATGAGTAGATTTTATACTGAAATTTAAATAAAACTTATTTTATGCACAGAGACTTTTGTATCGGCCTATAAATCCAATATATTGTCGACACTTAATTTCTCGAATTTCCTACCCTGCAGCAATTCTGGCGGTCTTCTCTGCTTGGATGGGATTACGAACTTAGATCTGTCTTGGGTAGGATTTACATTGTTAATTACATACAAAACTGACACTTACAAAATAATTAGCAGTTTCGGAATGAAACCATGGACAATTCCGTTTTCTGCACGAACTTTCAACGGATTTTCTCCTTGCCTTCACTTAACGAAATCTTTCTTCAGTGTAACTAAACAGTGAGACTAATCAACGGAAGAAATTCTTCCAGTTGAATCTGTATAGAAACGATGATGGAACTGGAAAATATATATATATATATATATATATATATATATATATATATATATATATATATATATATATCTTTTCGTGAGAGCATTGAACAAAATATACCTTAGTATATAATTTAAGTTTATTTTTTATTTCACAAAAAAATCGATTTCTCTATAATTCCTTTCGTTTCAATTAAAAAATATATTGTTTTATATAATTTACAGTTTTATAAAATCAGAGATCGTATGTGAGGACGCTTATAAATAGTGTTTTTTTAATAGACATATACTAAATAAAACTTATAATTGGTTTAGTTCGCGAACAGTGTGAGTATGGATTTAATGTATAAAACATTTTTAGTATTCGGTCGGTTGTTAGTTAAATTAAACAATCAAAACTATGGAATTTATTTGCATGCACCTCGAGAAATGTCGTCTGGAAGGATTAGTAAGTACGCACAGGGTCGGAGCATGACATGTAGGGTCCCTAAAAGGTAAAAATTTCGGACTCCCCCCCTCCCCACAAGAAAAGTTACAAGGAAACTCAGACTAGGAAACAGGTAAAGAGTACAATTTAGAAGCCATAAATCTAACATTTTGTTTTTATATCTTCGATTATTTTATGGAGGATTTTTGAACCTTTTCGATCATTTCCGAAATCTTTAAATAAAGATTTTTTAGGACCACGGGATCTCTTCGCTATCGGAGGCACTACGCGGCCGCTGGTCAGCCTCTGGGTGGGTACGCACCTAACAATAATGGTAATTTAAATTCACAACTTTTCAAGAATTTTTTTTCCGAAAATTCTCGACTAAGTAGATTTTTTTTTTTTTTTTTAAATTGGATTCTAATTATCTTGAAACGTAAAGCCTCAAATTTTGAGGGGGATTACTTTTTTTTCTTGTTCGATTACAAAGGTTCACTATTGAAAATAATAAACCAAAATCAATGATAAAAGTAAAAATAAAAAAAAAATAGTTAAATATCCAAAGGCGTTTAAGGTGTTGGCATAATGATTCCAGAATACTCCATATTTTTCTTCTATCTTCATAAATGGACGAAATATGGGCATCTGAAACCTTTAATCGGCCGCCATTTTGAAAGAAAGTTTCAAGGATCATTCTGTGGTAGCCAGTGGCTTTGGTGCCAAATCTCAAAAAGATTGACCAATTAGTCTTGGATAAAAGCCGCGGAAGGCGAACGGCTGATTTTTGTTTTATTTTATTTTTGAATTTTGGCTAACTTGACCCGTAAAACCGTAAAAATTTCGAGAGAGGGTTTAAATTTTGTTTTTATATTAGTTGATTTCAAAGATTTATTATTGAAAATAATAAACAAAAAAATTGCCGGCCAAGACAAATATAACCTCTTTGATTGCCTCACTGATAGGGCTAAGTAATATACGAGAAATAAAAAAAATATGTACATGTTTCTGTTTGATTAAACTCTCTCACAAGAAGTCTTTTTCCTTTCATTCTGTTAATTGCCAAAATTAGCTATCCCACAGTTTATGAAAATTGAAGCAATATATTGAAGTTTAGAATTAATGACAACTTTCTCGAATTTTTTCCGGCCAAACAAAATCCCCGCTATATTCCCGAATTTCCCAAAATTTCGGACTGGTAGACACCCCGCGCATTCACGCATTTCCTTATAGTTCATGAGCCGAGGCGAAATTTGGTGATTTATATGAAACAAACTTTTAGTCATACATCCATATAATGTCCATCCACAGTATTCAATTTGCAGTAGTCTGCCAACTCAAAGCAGTCAGGTTTCAAAATGGTGGCCAAAAAAAACTCGACATTTTAGAACTTTTTTGGGGTTTTCACCTATAATTCCTAAATGGTGCATTCTATCGATAAAGTTACAGTGTATTAAATTCAATTCCATAAAATTGTACGCATAATGAGTACCGTAGCATAATAATTTGATTAGGTGGTTTGGTCGAAAACCAGGGTCAAAAAAACGACAATTTTGTTAAAAACAGAGGCATAGAATTATATATGGGTCTGCAGCTTGGAAATGAGTACTCTAAGAGGAAAATGCATGGAATGAAAGTTGTAGAACATGAAATTTTGCGTCTATTGAGTACAAAAATATTTAAATTCGGTCAAGTACACCTCTCAAAATTGGCCATCTCCCGATCACCGGCAATTGGCATTTTATCCCAGCAGATATTTTTGGTTTGGAAAAAATGGAGTAATTTTAATTTTCAGGTATGTTGTATGTATTGCCTCTCTAGTGAAAAATACAAGTTTTCGACCTCCTTCTTCTTGTGTATTTTTAGCCATCTTGAAAAACCGCAAATAAAAAGCTTTCTTTTCACAATTTTTTCTTCAGTAACCGGCTTCCAGTGCATTTAAGGTAAAAATTTGTCATTACCAATTTTAAAGAACGTTAGATTTCCTGCAAGTTTTGTATATAATATTTTTAAATATTAGGAACACCTACAAAGATACGGAGACATGAAAATCTGCAAAAATGTTAAAAAAATTTAAAAAGTTGTATGTCAGTGGCTTCGCATTAGATATGATTAATTTTTAACACACATAAAAGTACAGACACCACAGATACTAAAAAACTCTGTCTGTCGACATTAGGAGGAGCGGGTTTCAAAATGTTGGGCAAAAAAATCAAAATTTTAGGACTTTTTTTTGTTTTTTCAACTATAATTCCTGAATGGAGCATTCTATCGAAAAAGTTATAGTGTATTAAATTCCATCAAATTCTACGTCTAATGGGTACCGCAACATAATAATTTGGATAACTGCTGAGGTCGAAAACTACGGTAAAAAACGACGATTTTGTCAAAAACATGAGTACTTTATATGAGTCTGCGACCATATTTTTCGTTCCAGTCGGATGACTCCATGAGATTCACTAGTTTAAGTGAGGCCTTGAATCTGCGGCCCCTCTTCAATTCAATACCCTTTATTGCATAAAAAAAATAAATTAAAGTATAGAGTTTATATCTAATTTGTCATAGTGACCATCACCCTGACCTTGAATCACTTCAATATAGGTTTCACAATCAGTTCGCACTCTTTTCTAAATTCAAAACATTTAACACAATTGACGGAAGCAATGAATTTTTTCTAGTTTTTTTTTTTTTCTCTTCTCTTCCTAGTCATACATAATGAGTGAACAAGACGAAAAATGAACAAATACAAGTGTAATACCAAAATATACTTTCTATGATTCAACGTGTTGAGCGGGGCGGGGAACCCCTGAATATTGTTTTAATAGGAAATAAATAGCAAGTAATCAGTGTAGTGAATCTATGTAACGAAAGTGCGTGAAGTTAATTTGGAATGCGTTCTGAAATTACATTCAAACATTACAGAGTAATGCTGAGTGAGGCAGCGTCAGGACAGTATAATCAGTCTGTGTCTGTCAGTGTAATTGAGTTTTATTTTAGAGAAAAAATAAGTATGTACCTTACAAGCTTATTTTGTGATTTTTTTTTTTTAAATAACCTAAAATCTTAAAAAAGAAAATGTAAACAACTTTAACTTCTCTCACGGGCCCAGGGGCTACTTTGCCTATATGGATAATCTGGTACTGCTTTTCCACCAAAGGTTGCCAATCTGTTTAACAAGGGTAAGTGGAACATCATATTAAACAATAGGGCAAAATGTCGATTATGTAAATAATTAATGAAAGGAGAGTTGGGTACGATATAATCAAGTAAGATTTCTTAATTTCAGACAAAGCCTCCTTCCTGTAACTTTATACATTCCTGTTTGTTTTGTTTTTTTCAATAAAGAAATCTGAGTAATTCTTTGATTTGAGGTAAGGGCTAACAAATACGTGGTCCAGAACGCCTCAATGTATCGGAGGAGGGGGAACTATTCGAACAACAAACAGTTAAAAGTTTCACAGCCATTTATAAAGTGTATGCACCAATAATAAAATTAAAAAAATACACATGATTCCTCAGTATTGCTATAGTTGAGGAGAAAAATTGGCTTGAGTAGGTCAGAGGAACGAAATGTGCGGGGTCACGAGAGTATAACCGGTTGCTGCAACCTGAGAACCTGCCTCCATCCCCTTCTAGATATCGGTATCAACTCATTCAAAAATTATCGCCACGATGATTTTGTTTTTTCCTGGTAAAATGTACGACAGAAATTTGAACGTTTACTTTAATAACCGACAAAGCGATGCAGATCGCTTTAAAACAAATGAGGGGTGTCATACCTAATTTAATAACAAGCAATTATAGAGAGGCTCGGTTTAGTGACTACATTTTGAACCGATCGGGTGGTTTGGTCTTAAATATCAAAAATAGTAGAATAGTTCAGAATAAGAATTATTTTTGAGTTTCTAAATTAAAGTACACTGCGTCGTTCAAGAAGCACAACCATAAACGATA
Organism: Rhaphigaster nebulosa; assembly: GCA_948150685.1. Lineage (NCBI taxonomy): Eukaryota > Metazoa > Arthropoda > Insecta > Hemiptera > Pentatomidae > Rhaphigaster > Rhaphigaster nebulosa. Next base: position 155,550,704 of record OX411307.1, read on the forward strand.
GTGGAAAAAAAAATTAAATAAAAAATTAACAGATGTTTTTAAAACATAGCACAGTGCATCGTTAGTGGACAGAAATCAAAATAGGTTCTAAAGCTAATACTGGGTATTTTAAACTAATCCTTAGACCATCGATTCCTTTAAAACCTTGACCCCTTATTTTTTTTTTTCCTTATTTGTTCTTATGTTATTGTTTATTTGTTCCTTAGGTATTCATTATGTTCCATATGTTCAGTATGTACATTCCATACATATGTACCTTAGAATAAATTATTTATAATAACAAAAATCTTTACTGAATTAACATAACATACATGCATAAAACCAATATTATAAGTTACAAAAATTACAAACTTGATAACAAAAACATTCTGACTAAAATACTTTGTAAGAAGTATAGTACATTTATGTGTTATATAGAAAAGTCTATGACTGATTTTATTGTTTCACAATTTTATTATTTCACACTGTAACTAATTATAAGATGCACTAAACCTCCTTAGTCTTTGGTCAATTTTTCAAAATCCATACTATTGACAAATTCCATGAAATCAGACCGAAATTAATCGTACAGATCGAATTCTGTCATTGACTAATTATTACCTTTCAAAATTCTAGAAATAATTAATTTTTATCTTTGCCTCTCTTACAACTGACAAGTCATAAATTATACGTTTACAGGCTTGTTCTTGCCTTTCAAGAGAATAAGTACTGTCACCAATTATATGGAATCTATTTAGGCATGAGTTGGTCTGACCATGTTCAGTTCAAATCTGTGTTAGTTTGCAATTAGTGGATTTGATTATCCCTGTTATCCCCTTGTTAACATTTCTTTGTGAGTAAATGCAATGACCAATAAAAAAAAAAAATTAATTCCTATTGAGTTAATGGCTTCATGAGTTACAATTAATTTTTCATTCCAAGAGCAACTCTTCTCTTCGAAAAGAAACACCGGCAATCATAGAATTTAATGGCCAAGGTATGTACCTTAAAATGGTACATTTGAATTAGGAAGATTCAATCGTTAGAGAACATTGTACTCCTTCTCCTTTAAAGCGTGATCAATCTTCTTTTTTTTTTTTTTTTTTTAAGCACTAACTTTGAAAAAGCTTTTAAAAAAAACGTCAAATATCGTTTGTACTTTTAACATATTCTAGTTGTTTTGTGTATTAGCTATAATTTGAGGTATAATTTGGCTGCATCTGCGGGCAACTTTCATATCTGAATGGTTTTCTTCAACGAATCCATAGCTGGCGGAGATAAATTTCCTTATCCAAAGACTTATAGCTGTTGATAAGCTATGTTTCATGTTGTATGTGGAGAAGTCTAATGAAAAATACAGACGAGATTAATCAAACATTAGTCGACTATTTTGTCTGGCTCTGGAAAGTCTTGCCTTCAGCAGAATGTTAAATTGTTTTAGTAAGCTAACTAATTGTTGTAAATCGTTGAACTTGGTTTTGTTCGATGAAAAAAAAAAAAAAAAAAAACTGAAATTTCGTTATAGATATTATCCATATCATTTGTGCTTATAATTTTTATTTAAAAAGGTCTACCAAAAACTGTTTGTTTGTTGTTTTTGTTTGCTATCATTGGTCAAATAGTCATTTCTGACCCCTGTTATGGGGTATATTTGTTATTTATTATCATGTTGGCATTTCCTATAAGAATCCACAATCTTATCAATTTTTGTCCAACAAACTCTCCCTATACTCGATGCACTGTGCATCGTTTGATTGGGATAAAGTCATAGTTGTCTTATCTAGCTTTGGTCACTTATCTGGCTCAGGATATTAGTAGGTCGAATTGAAATACAATAATAAATCTGTACGACGGGGTATAATATTAAGAAATGAAGGTCAGAAATCGGAGTCAAAGCACGTTAACCACAAACCTTTACTTGCATCATACCTTTAAAAAAATATAAATCAATATCGTATTTATACATGTTTGTGTGAGGTTATACATTTTTATACATGTTATGAATTTTTTATACATGTTTCATGCTCCTGAAAAGTTTCAAGGAACTCATTTACACCTACCACAATCTAATAGTTAGAAATAGTTTCATTTCAAATAAAAATAATGCTTTGCAATTAGTGTTCATTCATATATTCAATATATATATATATATATATATATATATATATTTATAAGTTTTTTTTATCGAAAAATATAATTAATTTGAACAAAACAAAAACAAAAAAAGAGAAAAAAAAACAAGAAAAAAGTTTAAAAAAAAGATAAAATGAAAAATACAAAAATAATGAATTGATTAGCAAAGTTTGTACATTAAAAACTATTATTCACTTCTGATCCAGATGTTAATCCTAAACTGAAATTTCGCAATTAGAGAGCATCATTTTGGAGAGAAAGAAGGTGTTGGAAAAGGAGGGATTTGAATGAGGATAGAGAAGAAACATGGCGGATATTAGAAGGAAAGGAATTCCAAAGGGTAGAGGAGCGGGCGAGGAAGGAGCGTTCGAATGTTTTGGGTCTGTGGGAGGGAGTATGGAGGTCAGATATATATATATATATATATATATATATATATATATATATATATATATATATATATATAATATATATATATATATACAGGCGTAGGAGTGATGACCCTACCCCGTGTACCTAAATTGGGAATCGCGGTGTGGTTTTCCAGGACGTAAAATAGCCGCCCGGAGGTGTGGTCTATGGACGGTCTGCTTCGGGGAAAGAAATATACGTCCTCGTGCGCCTGCTGACTCCGAACAGCCGTGAAACTTGACCGGTTTGGCACTCCCGAGTGAGTCGGTAGGAAGGATATTGCCAAATTGGGCCCAAAGGGACCGATTATGGAGCTAAGGATAGCCTGCCGCTGCACCATGGAAACCATGGTTCGTAGCAACGTGAGGTTGGATGACCCCATCCAGGCTCTCTGTTTTCCCGCAAGCAATAGATGTCTGTATAAATACCACATCGTGCGGCCAAAGATCTCCATGGTCTATAGTGCCAGCCGAAAAAAAAAATAAATATATATATATATATATATATATATATATATATATATATATATATATATATTCACAAATTTTTCCTTAAAAATCAAACATTAGCTCAAGATTTGAATTAGAAGTATCGCTACAAATGTAAAAATGAAAATATTTCCGATTACATTAGTAAAATGCTTTAGGTAACTAATATTTATAATTAATGAAAAAAAAAGAAATGAATTTTGCAATACCTTAAAAAAATAGGTTTTTCCGGCTTTCAACCACTACGCGTAGCACAGTGCGGCCTATCAATGGTATTTTGATATAAAAATCAGAATTCAACCAATATAAATAAATAGATACTGCAAAAAAACTTCGAACAAAGCGCCAAAAAAAGCAGTCAGATTTAAATTGTTAATAACTTTTTCGTCTTCATTACCAGCTCCCATCTGTATTTTTAACTACCAACCTCACACTTTTGGCTATAAAGTATCCAATACTATCGTGCAACAAAAACCGAACTGCTCGCTGCCCACAACATGGTTACTGCAAGACGAAGATGAAGATATGTAGCCCTTCCTGATATTTCTTGATCAGAGAGTTTTTGCTTCTATAAGCGGGACCTTCTATATTTTTACTAGTCACTCAGGTAGATTGGAAGTATTGTCTTATTAAGCTTTATAAACCTTAAGTGCTTCTTTAAATCCACCCATGAAGTACGGAGAGTGATGCGTTTTATCTCTACAAGCTATGCTTTTATTCCATGTCTTTGTTCAAACTTTATTTGCTATGACGGTATAGATAAATTAGGGTCCTCTTAAACTTATAATCGGTGTTGAGATCTGAGTGGTTATCAGGAATAACTTGGCATTAGTAAAAATTTTTATTAAATTTCTAGCAAATGATGTAGGTATTTTATAAATACTATTCAGACAAGGTAAGGATCCACCTTATTATTGGTTGACATCCACATGATGGTATAGAAGGATCAATCTAATTAGGGATTGATAAATTATTTGCCACTTCTATAATTTTGTTTTATTGAAAACTAGTTTCGAATGTTATATCGTACATTCATCTTCAGTTCTAAAAACACACAAAAAATTCCAAAGTAAGCAATTCAAAATATAGTTTGGTATTATTATACATATTAAATTAGATGTAATATAAATAAGTATTATAAAACATTTATGTAATTATGAATTTAATTACATCTAATTTAATATGTATAGTAATACCAAACTATATTTTGAATTGCTTATTTTGGAATTTTTTGTGTGTTTTTAGAACTGAAGATGAATATATAACATTCGAAACTAGTTTTCAATAAAACAAAATTATAGAAGTGGCAAATAATTTATCAATCCCTAACCTTATTTTAGGCACTTGTCTCCTTAATCCCAGGTTCGAGTCTAGCTTTGGGTAGAGAATTTATTTTCTATTATATCTGCCGTGAATCGATTCTCAGGTCGGAGTTGAGGGGGAACCTTCTGGGGTACACCCAACCTCTATAAAATGGGAACTTGGCCCTTGATCGGATTTCTTTTCTTGGACTATTTAGCGTGCTTGCTAACCACATAAATTTTTTGTGTAACCATTGGTCAAGAAGCAGTACTTCTTTACCAAGTAATGAACCCAAGACCCAATGGGTTGAACAGATTATTAAATTTATTTATTTATTTTTCAAATTAATTTTTTATTAAGTTAGGAACACAATCCGGGTAAGATTTTTTTTTTCTAATTATTCGCTTTCTTTTCATTACTACAGACACTACTATCAAGGGCGGCTCAATTCTTATCTATTACCACAATATGTTTGAAATCCTTTTTGAGCTTCACTACCCGCAATCACGTATTGTGAATATATGAAGAAATATTCATAAAAATCTAAAGATGATTTCTGCATGATTTTCTGGTCGATACTGCAGTGATTTTTACCAATTTGAAAATTATCGAATTGATTTAAGTGGCCACTAATTGGTCACAGTCGTCAGAGGATTAATAATTACAAGGCATCTTGATGGTACCTTTTGCCTTAACGGGACCGGTTTCGAAGGAATACGTGTCCGGCGCAGAATGGCATTCTTTGCATTCTCGGATGCCCCCAAGTTGTGTTGTCCTTGTCAATGCATTATATATACAGTCGATGCCGAAGTGAAATCTCCTATGTGACCGATCACCAATCAGGAACAAATTACAATCAGTAATTTGGTTTTATTAGAATCAAAATTTTATCTCTTATGTGCTGGTGAAAAGCACTAATGAGTTAAAAAATTCTAACATGATTTAAATTGATAAAAAAAAAATAAAAATCTTTCTATTGAAAGGGTTTTTCGCATATACCACTAGAAATCATCCATAAGGCACATTCAAGGCAGTCTTTACATAAGTGGTTTCACAGTAATTTACCTAACATGTTAGAATGTTTACAATTAGTTTATAAAATTACATTTTATAACATTGCTCATAAATTAATTTTCGTTTGTCTTGTAAAATCATGTTTGGCACATAGGAGGTTTCACGGGGGAAATGACGATATGTTTGTTTAAAGCGTCCGGAGCTCATCACTAATAACTTACAGGCAACAATAACTTTGAAATTTAAAAAAGTAAACTTTGCAAGTTTGAAAAAAAAAATAATATTAAAGAAAGTTGTAAATTTATTCATTATACCTTGGCAAAAAATAAATAAAAAATCATTTATTCTTTAAAATAGAATTCCTAGCAAAAAATACTTTAATATTTATAAAAGTATATATATATATACTTCTTTATACTTATTATTTATATTATATTATTATATAAATATAATATTTATTTATTAATATATATAATTAATGTCCATATAATGGATAAATCAAACAACAAAAGCGAAAAAAATTTCCAGATTTTTTTTTTTACAATTTATCGAAAGAAACTGACATTTATTCACATCTTTAAAGTATGTGAATGCCTCGAAGAATGGGGCTATTAGGAAAGCAAGAAGTGCGCAAATACGAGGACAAATAAGTGAACTGATTGCCAAATTAAAAATAAATACAAATTGAGGGGAGCTCAAATCAGTCATTATAAATTTAACTATTGTCAATGACTTGAAAATTTGGAAAACTATATGACAATAGGTGATTTCAATAGGATATATTAAAGGGAGTCATCAAAGAATCATATAACTCATGTTTAAAATACATTCGAACTATCGAATCAAACTTGTAAATATAAGTGATTTCGACTTTGTATTCAACGGAAATACTGCTAGATTAGCAATGTTCCGGTAGATATCAATTAATAATTAAGGTGACATCAATAACAATTATTTGTATATCAATACGTTCTGAAGTATAAATTTAATCTTAGTGAGTTTGATCTCTTTAGTGTATTACAAAGTAAGATTTTAATACTTATTTAAAGTTATATTAATATTGCAAAGAAAAGGGGTGAAAAGTACAACGCTTATCTTAAAGAAATATGCGGGTCACACTTTCACAAAAAAATACCAATAATTGCGAAACTGAATTCATTGTTGGACAATTATAAGAGGACCATATGGCATTATATACTCTATAAAACTGTATTATTTTTTTTTTAAAGTGGATAATCTTGACATCAAAGTCAATTATGATCGTGAAAGAAAAGCAGACATGTCTACAACGAAAATGAATACATAAATTAAATATGCATTGATCGATTCATTATAATATAAAATAAATAAATAATGAATTAATAAAAATTTTAATAATATAATTTAAAGGTCTTCTAAAAGAGATACTAACAAGACGTTGGTAGAATTAAAAAACAAATCAGGATGCTGCCATTGAACAATAGCAACAGCAATGAGTAAAGTTCGTAAAAATAAATAAAAAATACGTTGAATGATCAAGCTTATGGGATTTGTTAATGATAAATCCATTTTAAACAATAATTTTATTGTTTTCGATTTTTATTTAAAATATATATATATGACTAGGCAATGATCCAAAAGCTATTATAAAAATTGTGTTATTTAATTTATTATTACAAACTAATACAAAAGCATACAGACAGAATCCTGAGGTGATATAGCAATCAAATATCATCCAACGAGTAATCATTGGCTAATTCATAACGCATGTTTTGCCAATTGCATTATTCGTTACCTTACCAAGTACTGAACAAGACCCTTCACGGGTTGTAGTGGTACAGGTTAAAATTAAGTTAAATATTAATCGTTCAAATTTGAACGTGTACCTTAAAATATGTTTGATTATTTATTTCATAGGAATTGTAATTTTTAAATGTAAAAACTCATTACTGTTTAAAATAAATAAAATCAATAATAATGAGAACGAAAATGACCACTGAGGAACGAATACACAAAGAAGCGGCAGCAAGAACCAAAGGGGGTCAGGAGATTTGAACGCAAGGCAAGGCTGGGAGAACGATGTGGCCAATTAAGAACTTTTTCCCACACTCTAGTAATGGCTACAAGATTTAAACTTTCACTGACCTTATCAAAAGGGATTTCCTTTCTTAGTTCACAACATGAGGAAGATTATTTGGCTCCCTCAATACAAGTAAACAAATAAAGTCATCACATCGCCAACATCGATAGTGTACCGAACAAATCGGCAAATCGAATCGACTCTTCCATCCGATTTCAAGACAGAAAAGAAAGCATTCGTTCCCGCAAGATCTCAAGTTCATCATTTTCTTTTAATTGAAAATGATACCCTTTGAACTTTGAGTGCAATACTCAAGTGTTAGCTCGCCATTTTGCACTTTTACCACCAACGCCACACGAGTGACAATGACCCCGATTTGTTTAGTTGCTAACTACTGTAGGTAACCAGTAATAATCGTAAGACAATTATAATCATAAATAGTACCTTTTGTGACTTAAAAATAAATATGGCAGAACTTTCCCAATCTGTTCAAGTTGAACTGAGTTTGAAATATTTGCAGAACTGTAATGACAACATTTAGCTGTTCCGGGTGCTGAACAAATGGCAAACAATAATAAACAAATTCTAAATAAATGTCTCGGGTACCTTGGTTACTGTCAATAATGCTTGGCTACTAATTGCCCAAAAGGAACCGGAACAATCACAAAAGCACTCTATTAAGCTATATCAGAAGCCTAACACGGAGTAATTTCATCGAGTTCTATTGTGTCGTTATCGTCTGTTTACATCAGGGGCACATGACAAAGTGATATCATAAATGTACAAATCCTTTGTCTAATTCTATCCTTCTCCCTCAATTGTTTATATGTATATTGCATTGACAACGTAAACAAATAGAGCATAGGCTGTCAAATGAATCGTTCATCTTTAGCCAATCTCAAACAATAGCGAAATAAGTTTTTTTTTATTATTAAAATATAGATTGAATATAATAACAAAATATACATTTTTGAAAAAAGTTTGAAAATGAGATTTATTAGTAAGGTATATTTTTTTTTTCTAAGCCGGCATATTTTTATAAGATATTGTTAGTAAACAATGTGAATATATTCTTCTGCAAATTTTGAGTAGTTAAAAAACATTCGGCATTCGTTACTCATGTTATTTAACTGTTGGCCACTACTGACTAAGTTGTTTCTACAACAGCAATGTGATTGGGTAAAAAATCAGGGATAAAAGAGCTCACAGATTTCCCGCTACAGATTCAACAGGTGACAAACAATATCACACGGGATATTATATAGATTATTTTTCCATATGTTGGCCAGATTGTATATGTCATTAACAAAAAAATGAGTAACTGAAGGTTACAGATGTAAAGGAGTGAGTACTTACCTGAGAGAGAGGACAGAGAGATGAGAGAGAGAGCACAAACACACACACAGCGCAGGTCCTTAGGGCACACTGAGGCGCAAGAGAACCTCCGCGCAGTTCCCCAGCGCAGGCAGCTTTCCCACCGAATAACGGGACCCTCCCGCTAGCCACTATCCCCTCCGTCTCACTATTTACATTTACTTGTCACTGCCATAACGTACTCTGCTATCTTATATTTATTCATAATATTATCCCTAATGAGTATAATAATTTGTTACTGAATACTTACATGGTAATGATAGGAGGAATGTATAAGGAAAGACATTCCTGTGAATACCACCCACAAAAGAGTACAACAGACGGAAGTTCTCCAAGACTTCTCCATCTGTATATTTTTTCTGTGTATTGTCTGTATACTGTCTCCTTGTGTATTTACGTTAGCAATGTGTAAACAATGCATCTCTCGTGACTATTCACTGTTGTTATGCTATTCTAATTGTTATCCTATCGTATAAATAAATAAAAAAAATTTTATAAATTATATTTTGTACTCATGTATATTCATGAAACTATTTTCTTGTGTTAAGTACGTATGAATGAACTAAACCTTAAAATTCTGAAAATTTGTTCAACGTTTTTGCGGTAGTACAATACAAACTAATTCTTAAAGGTTTTTTACATTGAAAGTAGAAGAGTAAATGTTGCCTATAACTTGTTTAATAGAACTAAAGTAAATTATTGTTAACATAAACAGTATACTTAATATAAAACACAAGATATAATACTAATGGGTTGGAACATATCGCTACCTTGGAGGAAGACGCGCGCAACACAAAAATTTACGATTTTTCAATTTTTGTGTAATCATAATCAATAAATGATTATTTTTCAATGATGAAGAGAGCCACAAAAAAAATTCATCGTTTGACCGCTGTAGAGCAATTGTTTTTTAAACAAAATTGTTACAAGTCAAAAAATTTAGGTCTAAAAATATTTTTGGAATAATAAAATATCTTGCCCAAGCCACCTCCAAATATAAACATGCAAATGGGTTCAAAACCCTGTTTATATAATTGCAAGGAAAGCTGTAATAATCAGTTGAAATTTGGTGATGAAAACTTAAAGAGCCGTTATCTCAAAACTAAAGTTTTTGGAGTTGTGCCGGTCTTCTTCCAAGGTAGCGATATGAAGTGTCAGGTGGTCGTAGGGAATGAGGCAAATGAAAGAAAAGGAAACTTCAACAATAATATTTTTTATTATAAATTGTTAAAACACCCATGTAAGGCCCACCAGGCCGATCAGAAAATATAGAAATATTAAAAAAAATATTTGTATTCAAAATAACTTCAGATAGGTTCAATACATTTCCACCAACGCCCAACAAGGTTGTTTGTCTCTTTTTCGAAGAAACATTTTGGCTTTGAATCAATAAACTCGAGAAACGAAAATTTTACCTCGTATTAATTTTGGAATATTTTGTCTTTTAAAAACCCGTCAAGGTCAAGAAAAAATGGTAGTTGAATACGGTGGACGTGGTAGAAAAGTTCTAAAAGTGGGGATGGTTTTCCTAGAAACGGATGAATATTCCTTCTTTAAAGGCGAATACGCAATAAAATTGAAAATTATACTGAAAGTTTTAATTTGCCCTTTATTTATTAAAAAATTATTTCGTTAAAATTTGGTTTTCTTTAATTTGCCTCATACCCTATAAACTGACGTTTTATATGTTCCAACCCAATACATAACTTCACAGCTTAAGGTAAATAAATAAAGTAACAGTTTTCACTGGTAATCTTATTACATCTTGGTAACTTTATATTATAGGTAGATGATTTATATTTTTTTTGAATTTAAGTTCTGTCCTTTTTCCAGAAATTTAGCCTCATTGATTTTTTAGATGTCTAACATATTTCTAAAATCTTAACACATTGCACATAATTCCATCCTGAGGCCTTATTGTTCAAATGTCCGTTTTGTCTTCATCTCCACATTGTTTTTTTGTGTCATATATACAAAATTTCTATTTATCAAGGAATGTTCATTGCCTATATTGTTCGCTCCACTTTTCCATTATTCTGTCCCGATGAGTTAAGAGGTAATAAATTGTATGAATAAATTCGGAATATATTTTTTGTTAAATATAACTAATAATTAAACATATTTAACTTTGTTTCCTGTCCTCTTATTTGCTTATCTGGCTGCCATTCTGGATGTTAAAACCAGTTAGGTTGCGTTTATCGAAAAACAACGTCTTTCATGGGAGTAGGTATTCGTGAAGAAAAGATAGGAGGAGAATTTATGTCTTTCCTTGAAGAATGATTGCGATGTTCTCAACTGATACTGCTGCTGGTAATTAAATTTCCTGTAAAAAGCTTATATTGAAAAATGCATATTATGCAATTATTGTAATTGTTGTAATCGAGCTGTTGGTAGAGAGGATTGGAGAGGCATTGTTGAGGATGCCAAGGCCCTACAAGGGCTGTAGAGCCACGGAAGAAGAAGAAGAAATGATAAGCAGTGTAGAAGTTAACGCTCGAAGCGTTAATTTACTTTATTATCTTATTTAGAATTATAAATGAAATTATTTATTTTTAAATATTTGTAAGTAGGTAATAATTAAGATCGATCTATTTTGTTATGTCTCATGCGATGCGTTTTTGTTTACTTGACGGCTTGTATAGCTACGGTTCTAAAAACTCAGTCTGCTATTGATGACGCACCTATGCGTATCTGTAACACTGCCCTCTTGCATAATTGAGTATTTTAGAGAACTCTAATCCTCTAATCTACCTGGAGAAGATAAATTAACCACTACGTGCAGCCTCAGCCTACTGCTCGTCCGACGCGGATTCAACTCTTATCTTGTTCTACGGACCGCTTCCCCGTCTTCGGAGTCGTCACGTAAATAAATCCACAGTGTTATAATTTTGTTCATACTTATATAATTTTCTCAACACATTATCTAGATTAAGTACTATATAATATTTGTTTATTTATTACTATATAAGTATATAATAGTTAGGTTGAGTGCAGGAAGTATTTAAAGGGGCGATCATATTTTCTTTATTGATTTGTTTATGATCAATTTGCTAGTTAATTACTGTCAAGGGGGATTTTATTAGTTATCCATTTAGTTTATTAATTTTCTACATGTAAAAATTATTTCATTCACTCATTATTTTGAATTATTGTGGAAATAAATGCCTCTTAAAACGGTAGTTTTGTTTACTGTTTTATTAATTTATCATCAATATATTCTTTTTGGAGCTTAAATCTGAAAATCTGTAGATTCCTTAGCGGATGTATTATAACTAAAATTTCACCGTTGCTTTGAGTCTTAACATAAAATTATAATATATTTTTATAGGTAATTTAATTAGCAATAAGAAGGCATGACATAAAATCGAACTAGCAATACTTGAGATGCGTTCTGTTGTTAGCATGTCTGTTCACTTTCTATCCCTATTGTGATTGATGTGCACGTTGTCTAAAACATTTTAATGTTATTTTTAAACAATCAGACATCGATAAAAAGTTTACCGTGATCTTAACTAGTGGACAAAAACCAAAATATTTTCTAAACACTTATCTACTACCGGGTATTTTAAACTAATTTTAAACCTTAGACCATTGATTCCAACACTTATCCTCTTGTATACATTTCTTTATGAGTTAATACAATAGTCAAACTTTAAAAAGTAATTCCTTTTGAGGTGATCGCTTCATCAGTTACTATTCATTTCTCGTTCCAAATGTATCTCTTCTCTTAGAAAAATAAAACATCGCAAATCGTGGAATTTACTAGCCAAAGTACGAGTATGTGCCATAAAATAGTACACTTGAATTGGGAAAATTCAATCCTTACAGACCATTGAGCGCCTGTACAGTGTGATCATTAAATTTTATTTATAGCTCTGACTTCGAAGAAGCAATTTAAAAAAGTCTTAAAATATCGTTTTTTACCCTTTGCATATTCTTGTTCCTTTGTGTATTTGCTGTATTGTTCGGCTGCGTCCTCGTGCGGCCTTCATAGCTGCATCATTTTATTCATCGATCGCACAGCTGGCGGAGATATGTTAACTTCACGAAAAAGGCGATCGAATACTTATAGTTTTTGATAAACTATGTTCGCTGTAGCATGTCTAGAAACGTTATGAGCAATACCGACGAGAATTATCAATCATTAGTCGGCTATTTTACCTGTCTTTCACCAATAAACTGTGTCGCTAGGAACCGTCAAATTTTTCGTAAGCACTTCCCTTCTTCGCTTCAGCAGAATGTCAAATTTTTTTAAATAAAATAACTAATCGTTGAAAATGACTGAATTCAAAAAACTAAAAAAAAAAAAAATAATTTGCATTATTGCTGAAAAAATAAAAAAAATCTACTAAAACTGTTTTTCTTGTGTTTTTGCAATTATTTGTCAAATAGTCATCTTTGAGCCTTGTTGTGGGGTATATTCATAATCAGAATGGCATTTACTATAAGAACCCACAATCAATAGATTTTTATCAAACAAAGCCCTATACTCGATGCACTAAGCAACGTATCGATTTTAATAAAAACATTTGTTCGTATTTTTGTGTTTTTGATATGTAATCTGCTATAGGTATGAAATAATTAAAGACAGAAGGTCTAATGATTTTACTTTTTAAATGTCTAAATGGAATAGATTTTGGATTTTATAGTTATGTACATTCAATAATAAATTAGTCTAACAAATAAAAATATAAAAATAGTCCTTTACATATTACATACGCTGTATGTTAAAGAATTAAAATTAAAATTAATTAAAAATTTAAAGAATTAGTAAAATGATATGATAATTACAATGCACCTTTGGCTCACGTCGCAATTGACGTCGTTTATATCTTGGAACTGCTGACGACAATTCATTATTTCTAATAATTTCAAGTTAATCAGTGTTCCGTTTTGATTAGATTTTGACAAGCAGCCTGCTGGAAAATGAACTATCAGCATTGAAATATTTGAAGACAACTTCCTCCATTCCTCAATCCTTCCAGGGGGCAAGATCAATTTCGCCCCTTCTCTCACCCCACCTTCCTTCTCCGATAAAATTCAACAGTTTTATAACAGTATTGTAGGTAGCATATTACGAAATAAATAACATCATCGTCTAATATTAACATTGGCTAAATTAAGGTCAATACAATCAAAAAGCAGAAACAAATATTTTTAACTTAACCTAAAAATAAAATTTCGAAACTATTGCCCATCTCCCCCCAGTTCCAGCTCTATATAGAGTGAGAACAGAATTTGAGATACTCGTAGAGCAGATACCCATACATTTTTTTTCCATTTTTTTGAATGTTAATATATATTCTTCCATTGAGGAACCAACCATTTTTAATTTGCAATTCATATTTATAAGGAAATATGGGAAGGATGATAAGAAGAATTATGTGATTGTGTTGTCTCATCCTGTGTCAGGAGGGATTTTCATTTGTCAGTAATTAATAACCTAATGACTAATGATGCTGTTTGAACCAATTTAAAACTGTTTTGACCTTGATTCCATATATACGAGTCCAGAAACTTAACCACTGGACCATGTAAATAAGTTTTGGATTTTCATCAAGTTAAAAAATAATAAAACGATAGAAGTTTTACACACTTATTTTATTTAAATTAATATACAATGTTATTACAATTGAAAATTATATAAAAACATTTCGACGATCGATTTTTCACAAGATAAACTAAGGTTAATTTCCCTCCTACCTAATGAATGATAATTACGGATAAATATATTTTAAATTAGCCGCATTTTATTTTATTTTTCTCAGTGATTATTTGGGAGGGGAGATTTCACCTTACCCCCTGTTGATTCTCCACTGGTCGTCATGCGTCGTAAAGATTACAAAGCATTGGCTGAATAGGCTCGAATTAAATTTTATCTCATTTAAATGTTCACTTTAGTGAAATTATTAGGCCTTCTGGTATATAATATTTTATCCTCTTAGTAGATTACAATACTAGAAGTATAATAACAATTTTTTATTTTTATTTTTGTATTGTTTTTTAAATGATTATCTTAATTTCTTAAAGCCCTTTCGTACAACTTTGTAAAGATCACTGTCAATACTTGATATCGTTTTAAAATACATACATTTAAAATAACTTCTAAACCTTTCAGTATCAGACGGATCTCTTTGTCAAGGAGCGTCCTAAAAATGGCTATCCGATGGAGTTTTTCAAGTTTCTCCCGGCCATTTCCGATGGACTGACCAATACATAGAGCGGTATAGTGAAGGGTGTAACGTAGGCTTGGACAACCTATCTTTAGTGCAACATATAATATAATCATAAATCTGAAGTAAAATTCTCATTATCCGGAAGTGAACTAGTCACTTGTTCAGATTATAGGTTGGGGACTGCTTTAGGAATTCATGGGGAAAGTCGTATAGAGACAAGGAACGTGTGGCAGAATAAAGGCTGCCATATTTCATGGACGTTGGGATCGAAATCGTGTTGATAAAGATGCGTTTTCCTAAGTAATAATGGAGTAAATTTTAATTCTCTGATGAAGTGGATATCGAATATAGGATAAATTACGATGAAACTCTAAGAAAATAATATAAGAAGATAGGATATAAACGGAAGATTTCAAACACAAAGCCTCGAGTCTCCAAAAGACCGGTTAACCACTGGTTGTGAACCAAGAATGTCTAGAATTAGAAACGAAAAGAAATTTCTCTTCGGATCGAGAAACCATATTAAGTTCGAAGAACACTTTTATAGTATTTTTCATGAGTTAAATAATAGCTAGGACTTGGAAACCATTCCACACGATAAAGAGGATATCGAAGACATCTTAAGAAAACTCAAGAACAATAGGGCGCCAAGTAATGAACCCCCCGCAGAAATGTTTAAAGCAGGAAATCATGAAGTCGCGAGGGAACTAGAGGAACTGATAGCTCAAATATGGGAAGAGGAGACCCTACCTACATAATAGAGTGAGGCCCTTATAGTGGCAGTCCACAGGAAGAAGGGATAATCAACGACAGGCAGCTACTACCGAGGGATTAGTTTTCTTAACACCGCGTATAAAATTTTCTCTATAACCCTTTACAACCGGCTCCTCCCATATGTGGAACAGAAACTGGGTGACTATCAAGGTGGTTTCCGGCCCAATAGGTCTACTATTGATCAAATCTTTACCCTGAGGCCGATTTCTGAGAAGATGAAAGAATATCAGCAGACTACTTGGATGCTGTTTATTGATTTTAGGGCAGCCTATGTTACAATTCTCAAAAGTAAACTCATATAGCCATGCTAATGAACTGGGATTACCAAATAAACTAACTCGATTATTAAAATGCGCAATAGCGAGTACTATCTGCCAAGTAAAATATTGTGGATTATTAGAGCCTTTTGGAGTGGAAAGCAGCCTAAAATAGGGGGACCAAATTGTTCCTCTCCGGTTTAATATCGCTCTACAAGCGATTATCAATAAAGCGGCACTGAAACAGGAAGGAACAATATTCACAAAGATGAAACCAGTTTTAGCCCATTCAGATGACGATGTCATCCCTTTAGAGCACACAAGGGTGGCTTTTGAAGCTCTTAATGAAAAGGCAAAGAAGATCGGGCTGCATATTGATGAGAGGAAGACCAATATTATGGTATTAGGAAAAAAACTGCATAGACAGAGACAGAGTAACTATAGTTTTGAAATGGTCAGAAGTTTTCAGTACCATGGCTCTATTATTAACGATAACCTGGAGGGAGAAAAAGAGGTGAGAAGGAGAGTTACAGCAGGAAATAAAGCATGTTTCTCCATCTTAAAACTAATCAAAAGTAAACTTAGCCGTACCACCAAGTTTATACCGTGCAAGACCCTTATAAAACCAGTAGTCACATACGGTGGAGAAACGTGGACTCTCAGGAATAAAAGTACCAACCTGCTAAACAGGTTTGAAAGAGTAATTCTGATGAGAATTTTGGAGCCCGTATGCGAGAATGGCCTTTGGCGATGTAGAAAAAACAACGAACTTGAAATAGCAATCGGAAACTTATAATCATGAACAAAGCAGCCCGAGTCGACAATATTCCGAATGAACTAAACAGGGAATAATGTGAATGCTGGAATGTACAAAGTACATCTATTAGTAAAAAAAGATCTGAGAAACTGCACATATACCCGAAGAATGGAAAGTATTTATACTCATTCGATTCACTAAAAGGGACTGAAAACCAGTGGCTTACGCAGGGGATGAAATAAAAAAAAATTAAAATTCCCTCCCCCCTACTATTGATGCCACAAAACTGTGATTTCTCGTTGTTCTTTTTTAAATTTTTTTAAAAACATTATCCGGAGAACTGGTAATCGTAAAGAGCTCTGTTAAAGCTCAAATTTTAGCAAATTTAATTCCCTTTATAAAAGATCATTATAATACTTTTTGGGTGGTTGGTAGTTTTCAAGATATTGAGCTCGGAATAAAAAAGGGTGTGGTGGAAGTATGAGCCTGGATTAAGATTTATTATTATATTGTATATTTGTTTACGAGAGAGCCCGTCTTATAAGTCCTCAGGGCAGTATATGTAATGTAAAAAAAAAAAAAATAATAATAATAATATAATTGTTACCGGCACTTAAAATATTGCACTAATATTAGCTCGTTA
The DNA here is from genome assembly GCA_948150685.1 of Rhaphigaster nebulosa. NCBI lineage: Eukaryota > Metazoa > Arthropoda > Insecta > Hemiptera > Pentatomidae > Rhaphigaster > Rhaphigaster nebulosa. The sequence continues at coordinate 155,568,071 of OX411307.1, forward strand.
ATGTAATTAAAATAAATGATGTTAATCAAGCTACTAACTATTGCATTTATGAATGCTCATTGATGTTGAAGAAGTCTGAAAGCGCTTACCGCTTCACCTCTAATTAAGTCCATTTTCTAAGGAACCATTTCGAATATTTTAAAAAGTAACTATTGCTATTTAAAGAAGAATAAGTGATCTACGTGTTTTATTTGAAGATTTTTTCGTTATTGTTGGCCGTTTAATAGCCATTGCTCTTGACATTTCAACTTTCGTGTGAACGACAAGAAAAAATTGACTTTACTTGTGTTGTTTAGGGTCTAAGGCATTTTTTAAAAAAAAATTATTCTATATTATATGATTTTCTAACTATTCAGCTTTAAAACAAAGCCAGTTATGGCGAAATTGAGCCAAATGCTGAATGACGGTGACCAAAAAACTAAACCAAGTGGAAGTTGGTAGTCCACCATTTTTGGACGCCAATTTGGTAAGGTGCGGCCACTTTATTTTCTGGGAACATTGGCGTTTTTTTAATCATTAGTCACAAGGATGTGTAATTTATAGGGATGTGGGGGAGGGGTTGCACGGTAGGAGGTTCTAGGCCAGAGACTAGTTGTTCCTCTATTTTTGTTTACGCAACAAAACATATTGAATTCAAAAGGGGAGAGGGACCTCGAGATTTACTTTGTCTAGGGGCCTTGTGAGTAACTGTGGCACAAGTTATGAATGTGTGATGGTTACAACCGCCCGTGAACCCATATGATTGACGGCGTTGTCTCTGGATACTAACCAACGGTCACTAGTCATCAGGCAACCCACTAACATATTAAGTAACATGGCTCGGCCAAAAGCCCTATAAATAGTGGGCTACAAGAAATCCAATGAATCGCAAAATAACATATTTTTCATCGATGATAACCTATTAATTTAGAAAAGCTGTGATATTTAGAAATATACTCCAAGTTCCATTATTATGTTAAGGGTTGAAAAACTCTTCTTTACCTCAACCCAAACTTCAGTCAATATCTTCAGTGAATACACCTCCAATCATTTAGAGATCCCATAGAAATTTCAGGATTCTTGCGAAGAACGATTCTTATCCTGTGGTTTGATTTAGTAATGGCTTCCAGTTTGAGTATAGCCTAATTTAACTACTGCAGTTTGTAACAGGCAAGGGCATATTCGCAAAGAATGTGAAGCCTTTTCACCATCCTTTTGGCTCTGACGGCAGGTGGAATCTTCTGCAAGCTTCATCTTCTTAAGATGATATTTAGCGACTAGTGAATGAAATTATTGACAATTCGTTACTGTTGATCACAACTGTGAGCATTTTTATCGAGGGAAGCGGAGAGGTTTCTTTCCTCACGTTCTAGTTTCGACCTATTTATTCCAGCTTTGTCTCCTGACATTATCCCCGAGCAAGGCCTCCCATAAGGCCCAAGTGTCCGACTTATTTCGGAGGTATTGGCAATCAGGGGAATCCGAACCTTAGTGGTGTTGAATTAATATTATTTTTTGAAGCAATCCAAGTTTATAATTAATAAATTAAATTATGACGCAGGGTCATATTTGTGTCTGACTCAGAACTTAAAAATTTCTTTTTGATTTGGAGGGGACTAATTTCCTCTCAGTTTTTTCAACAGCTTCCTTTTTTTCTCAGATGATTTTGCTTTTAGTTTTTCTTTATTTGGTTTCGATGTCAGCACATAAATATTATGTCATTGTTTTGCGCTTTCTTCTTATTTTAATTTTCGGTAGAGATATGTATATTGGGGATATTAAAACCTAAAATAGAATATTAATTTGAAATTAGTGATAAACCACTGTATAGTGGGATGGTAAAAATACGATTATAGGTGCGTACTTTTGCCCCAACGGCCTTGCGAACTTTTACACTCTTGTGGCCATTTCATTTTTCACGGCTCTACAGGTTATTGAACTATGTACTCGAGTCCGTTTCACATAATGGGTTAGATGAATTATTAAAGATATTACTCCAAAACTGTTAAATAGCGATTTACCTAATTTTCGTGGCTCACAGCTACAGTGTGTTATTGTTGTGTGTTACTAACATGGAGTTCCATTTTACAACTGACACTGATCTAACACATACACAGACTGGTTGCGAACTCATGAAACTATGTTTATGTTTTCAAAACACCACTACGTACTTTTGCTCCACGCTTAATTTTACCCACACATGGCCCTATGTCTATATTTTATTGATCATTTTAAAATAAAAATTTGTAGATACGTATCAACTGCCAATCTGTATCAAAGCAAGTATCTGTATCAACTCGAGTATCTGTGTCAACGCGAGTATATGGTTCAATTGCTTCAGTATCTGATCGATACAATCTAACCCATCCGAACTTTGGATACGTGTGACCGTTTAGGATCCTAACACTACATTGATTCTACTGGCGTCTGATTTCTCAAAATGTCAATTAGCAGTTTTACTTAGGAAATTCCTCATAGCAATTGATCATTAATCTCTCCAAAGACTTTGTAAATTTAATTTTGTATAAAAGTAAATAGTCCTTCTAAAGAGTTTAGGAATTTATAAATATTAAATAAACTAATTTGAAAATATAGTTTTTTGGGGGATTCTTTTAGCATGGTAAACTAACACACGATTCTTAGTTTAAAAAAGTTATAATTTTTAATAGTTCCATGGGACTGTAAAAAAAATAATTTCTGTATCTACTAGAGCTAAACCACTGTTGAAAATTGTGTCAAGTTTATAATTTTGAAAGGTTTGATTAAGTATTTTTTATTATGCTAATAATATATATATATATATATATATATATATATATATATATATATATATATATATATCTACACACTTTTTTTTATTTATAATTCATATATTCCTCCTTCGTTTTATTAGGATAGACAATGTACTTGTTATAAGTGTAACTATACAATTTTAAAATTATCATGTTTAAAAATCATATTTAATAATCTTATACAGGAACAAATTTTGTACTAAACAAATAAAATATATATATATGTATATATATATATATATATATATATATATATATATATATATATATATATATATATATATATATATATATATATATATATATATATATATAGTTACATTTAATATAAATATTTCATTCACTTGTAAAAAAATTTCAGTCCTCACTTTGTTTGAAAAAGTAGATGTGAAAAACACATTCACATAAATACATACATAGTTGGCGTATCTATTCATTTCATTAAAATTGTAAGGTTAGAAAAGTGATTCAATATTTATTGTACAACGTTAATACATTTTTGGTAAAAATGAATTCAAGTTTGTTATTTATTACTCTCCCTTATCCTATTATAGTTATCTGTTTAAAAAATATATCATTTTTAAATTCTTTATTATAATTTTGAATATTAATTTGCAATGAATACATCCTAACGATTAGAATGGGTAGGTAGACACATCAAATATTTTAAGATTCAATATCTGTATCAATAGGAGCCTGTATCTGATACGACCCATGGTCAGGTACTCCTCGGTTTTGTATCAGATACAGCTGGTATCAACTGATCCGACTCAGAAGTAGTATGCATTGAGTATCTGTATCCAGTTCATTTAGACTATATCAATATTTCAGTATCTGATATAAAGTATCTGATTGATACAACCTAACAATCCCCACCTGCTGGCATCATATTAAAAAAATGTTCTCCTTGTTCTTTAAGAGCTTTCATTATCTATACCAAGGACTAGCTGAGTGCATTTAGGGCCATTTTTCCCTTTTGGACACCATCCAAATGTCCATTCTTAGATTGACTGGGCTTAGTGCTTTAAAATAATTCAAAACTGAATGGAAGGGAGATAGACCACAATAATTTACCTACAAGGGAAATGTCAATCCTCTTAAGCCTTTATTCACACTCCCTACCAATGACTATAATATCAATATAGATATTGATTGATATATCTATAAGCCTATTTATTTTTTTTAAATTGTTATTTTTTACTTAATAATAATGTCATCCTTAACATATCAGGGTTAATATTAACTACATTTATTTATTTAGTAAATGCCACATCTTTAAGAATACAAATATTTACTTATTATTAGTAGGACAGGACATTTTAACAAAACTTTTTTTTTTTTTTTTTTATTTATTTACGGAAATTTACAACTGTATAAGAATATACAGATGATTTCTATGTTAGAAGGTCCCGCGGCCATCTTCTTTTAAGACGCCTCGGAGGATTATCGGGAATAGTTTGGGATGAAAGGTTACGCACTAGTGGGTTAGTGTGGGCAAGGAGTTTGTAATTAAAAGAGGTATATCTATTTCGGGCCAAGTCTGCAACAAAGGGAATATTTAGGTCTTTATGGATAATTTTATTTGTAACATAATAAGGAGCATTAAGGATTTTTCGAAGGATTTTGGATTGTAAGGATTGGATACGGGAAGAATTTGATGGCTTCGTGGAGCCCCAAAGCTCAATCCCATATGTCCAAATAGGCCTGATAATGGTCATGTATATGAGCTTTTTATAGTAAATCGGGAGTTTAGAGCGTTTGTCAAGTAAGTGTTGTAGTAAACGGTATCTACGAGCAGTTTCTTGTCGTTTCAGTCTGGTATGAGGATTCCATGTAAGGCGTTTATCAAGATGGAGTGCTAGGTAGCGGATCTGTTCAACAGGGATAAGTGGAACATTATTAAAAGAAACATTAGGACAGGAAGTAGTGGGTTTGCGACGAAGGGTAAAAGTGATCTGTCGGGATTTATTGGGATTTATTTTAATTCTCCAGTTCTGACACCATTCTTCAATGGAAATTTTGTGTGACTGCAGGGTTTGGGATGCAAGAATTGGGTCATTATTCACAGATAACACACATGTGTCATCTGCGTATGTAGTGAGGAGAGTGCTAGTATGGGTTGGGATATCAGCTGTATACACCGAGTAGAGAATAGGACCTAGGATACTACCCTGAGGGACACCAGCGGATTGGGAAAAGAGGGAAGAGTAAGCAAAGTTAGGTAGTTAGTCAGTTAGGTAGGAACGGATTAAAAGCTAACATGTAGGGGAGAGGAATTGACGGAGTTTGTAAAGCAGTCCCGGGTGCCAGACTCGATCAAAAGCTTGTTCAACGTCGAGAAAGACTACCGTGCAGTACATTCCGCGCTCCAATGTAGAGGATACTACATCCACAGCACGATGACACTGCTGGATAGCAGAATGAGATGTTCGAAATCCAAACTGGTGGTCAGGAATCACGTGAAATGAATCTAGGATTGGGTAAATGCGTTTTAGCATGAGTTTTTCTAGGATTTTTCCCATGATAGGTAAAAGGGAGATAGGGCGATAGGAGGATGAGTATTCTGGTGGCTTTTTAGGTTTTGGTACCATTTTTATTATAGACAGCTTCCAAGGATCGGGAAAATAGGTGGATCGGAGTGTAGCATTATATATACAGGTCAAAAGTAGTATAGCTTTTCGAGGGAGCTGTTTTAGGATATGGGATGTGATGAGATCGTGGCCAGGAGCTTTTTTGGAAGGCAATTTGTGGATGATATTGATTATTTCAGAAGGGTGAAACGCTTTAGGAGGAAGGGACCTTTGTAGAGGGAACGTTAATTCCGCTTCAACATGCTCAAGGTGAGTAGGGTTTAGGATGTCAGGATGAGGATTAAAAATTTTGAAAAGGTGTTCACCAAATATTTGGGATTTTTCTTCGTCCGATCGTGACCAGGTCAGGGATTCTGTGAGGAGTGGATGATTAAAAGTTTTGAATTTCAGTAGCTTTTTCATAGTGATCCATAAAGATTTATCAGTAGTAGAAAGGTTTTCTGTGAAGTTGTGTAAATTTTGAATTTAGTATTTTCTAATTTCTATTTTCAGTTTGTTAGTTAATTTATTGTAATGAGTTTTATCCGATGGATATCTTGTTCTGTGCCACTTTGCTCTTGCTCGCCTTTTTTCTGTTAATAAGGTGTGAATATGATGTGGTAAGTTAGTTTCACGGGAATTTCTGATTTTAGGGTGTGACGTGTTGTTATTGATGATGGTTTTTATTGATGTTGTGAGTTCTTCAATTGCGGAGTCAATCTGTTGCTTGGTTTTTAAAGGAAATTTTAAGTCTATTTCGGTTTCTAGATCATAACGAAAATCGTCCCAGTTAACCAGTCCTGTAATTAGAGAAGGAGGAGAAGGTTTAGGAACAGGATTTGAATGCATGAGAAGCAGAACTGGACTATGATCTGAGGATAGGTCATCAATGGATTTGATTGTAGATTGTAAGGAGGATATCTGAGAAGTAATGAATATGCCAAGGATATCGGGACGTTTTTTAAGGGATGTAGGCCAATAAGTAGGGTTCATGGGTGAAAGGATGGAATAACTATTGGAGTTTGAGACACAGGAAAGAATCCTGCCACGAGTGTCTGACGTTCGACATCCCCATCGTTGATCTTTAGCGTTGTAATCTCCACCAGCAATGAAACGCGGACCAAAGGATCGGAATAAGGAATCAAGGTGATCATAGGTCAGGGAATTACCAGGCGGGCAGTACGCAGCTGAGAATGTAATGTTAAACGGCTGAGCGGACAAGGTTATAGAGGTTGATTGAATGGTGTCAGTTGGAGTGGATGGAATCTGGGAATGAGGTAAGGCTTTATGAACAAGGATACAAGAGCCTGCGTGGGATGTGTTGTCTGGGTGATTTGATCTATATGTGATGTAGTCACGTATGTAAAAGTAAGATTGTGTTGTGAAATGGGTTTCAGTCACCAGTGCGATGTCTATGGAATTTTCATGGAGAAATATGTCAAGTTCGTCTCGATGGTTATTGAGGCCATTTGCATTCCACAATAGGATAGCTAGGGGCTTCTGGTTCATCTTGGGATATTGAACGGGATTTCTGTAAGGATTTGAGTAAGGAGGGTGATGAGTGGTCTGATCGTGTCTTGTAGATCACGAAGGAAGGATTGAAGGACTGATGTTATATCGAATGAGGTTTGGCTTGGATAGGAGTAGAAGGTAGAGTCTAGGGGTGGAGGATTATCCTGTCTAGTTGGGGGTTGAATTCTCCTTAGGGATTGTTGTATGGGGTTCATGTTTAATGGAGCTTCTTAATAATAAGGATTAAACTGAGAGGAAGATTGGGATAGAGGTGGAAGCTTGGGATTGATTTGTACTGGGGTAGGTGGCGGTAATTTCACTCTCAGTGAAACCTTTTTAGGGGCTATGTCATTTTTTGGTATTTTAGGATGAGGATGGGAGGTCTGAGGCTAAGGATAAGAGGTCTGAGGCTGAGGATGTGAGGTCTGGGGTTGAGAGTAGGAGGTCTGAGGTTGGGAAAAGGAGGTTTGAGGCGCCTGTGGTTCAGGTAGATGTTTTGTGGTGACATCGGAGTATGTTTGAACCATGCTTTTAGAGTCCGAGGGTCTTTTATTCGTATTTATTCTTGAAATACTCTGAGTCACAAGGCCACTCCTCATTGAAGTGCCAGGTATTTCTTCTTCAGGAACTACGTTCCTTTGATTTTGCTGTTTGAAAGTTAAGCTAACAGATTTTTGTTTCAGCATATTTTTATATACTATGCATCCTTCATAGCTGGATGGCCTTAGCTGCATAAAAAACATTTTGCTGGTGTGTCACGAGGCTTTGGACAAATATCAGATGCGTGCGGGCCAGCACACTTGACGCACCTGGCCTGTGACAAAACTTAAAATGAAGAATAAAAACTTATTTATTGTGAGGACAGAGTGAATGAGGGTCTTTTATACCCGTAGTTTGATCTGATAGGAGATAAACCTGCTTTTCATGTGCAAGGAGAGGCCGAAATTAACCCCAAAATTAAATAACAGCAAAACTGAAATCTTGACTGTTACTCAACAAAATATACATCAGACTAAAAATTATCAGAAAAGATGCCTCTTTAATATCCCTCATATTGAAATATATATTAAATTCTAACAATCTTGAAATATTAATAATCCAGTTTCAGTTTTAACAATATCTATGCCCAAAAGTTATAACTTTCTATCACTAGATTAATGCCAAATCTCAAACTCTATCATCAAGGCATTCTTCATAAATTTGCAAGTTTCTTCATAAAAATTCATCCACATAAACAAGATATAAATGCCACTGTAAGGGGTGTCAAGACAAAACGAAAACAAAAATAAATATATTGAATCAATGAAATACAATTTATTGTATTACAGCCATGGAGTGAACAGTTTTTCTTTTTAACAGACTTTCTTATTGTATGTGGTTGCCTTCAGTCTTTCTCTAGGTAAACATTTAGGTTGTAATAATACAAATTTGATGTGTTTATTATATTGTGTGTCCTTACCTTACTCAGATATAAATTCAGTTCTTTTGAGGAACAGCCTTTTCTGACATCCATGTTATTCTTAATTTCTCTTTTATCTATGCTCCAGACATCCAATTAATTCAGCAAAAGAAAAAAAAATCTTGAAATCATAAAAGAAAATGGAATTTGGAGGTACTCTAAATCACTTTAAAAAAATAATTGGTTGAATAATTCACAATCATTCAGATTGGTTTGATAGCATACTAAGGTATTTAATAATTTATTGAGTATCAAAGGATTATTTTACTTTAAAAAAGCATTTATTAAGCAATTAACAATAATGTACATAACTATAAGAAAGAAGGATGCTCTTCATCAATCAAATTTAAATTTTATGTAATATATATTTTTTTAAATACAATAAATAAAACACTACATATAGCTACAATATTTATATTTTTAAAAAAGAAAATAAAAATAAATAACAATAATAATAAAATAATAACAGACAAAGATATTAGGTAAATATTATGGAATGAACATTCATAAGATTATTTAACTTTAGCAGTCTGTAGCCAATATAAACATTTAATAAATTCTTACATTTATGGATACTATGTGGTCTTGAATCTTATCATAAATCTTTATAGGGATAGGGATCAGAAATAATTAATTCATGTATGCGCATATGTACAATGCATTATGTTTCAAGAAACATCTTAAATTTATGAGCTATATTTGCAAATACAAAGTTTGGCTTGTCAATGTGTAGACATTTCAAGTACATTATTTTGAGTAATACAAAGAAACTTGAGCATCTAATAGAAATATTCATTGAAAGACTAATATCTAAGAAATAATATTGTCATAAGATGTAAAAAAATACATTCAGTATGTAACAAATATGACAAAAATTTAGTTTTATGTTGTTTCATAGAAAAGTTTAAAGCTTAGACCGGAGCGAATATTCATTACAAGTAAGGTATTGTCATTTGCATTTAAATATTTATAAATTTTGTATTTAGAACATCGGTTATAAATAAAAAAATGAATTACGGAAGACAAAAATGTAAAGCCCAATGAAACCTACCATATTACATTATCACTTAATCTTAAGATACAATGATATGGGGTTTGTTTACTTCCTAATCAATCCAAATATTTACACAATGAATTTCACCTAATGCTAGAACACCAATTAAAAGCATCAAGTTCCTAAACCCTAGGACGTCTATATGATAGAGAATCATTTTAAAAATATTATTGTCTTTACATTTCAGAGCTCGAAACAAGGCCACTTGGCAGAGACTTATCTATATATTTTGGAATTGAAATTTTTCATTTGATATATTTTTCCTTGAAGGTCAATGTGAAATAGTGGCATATTACTTGTCGAGCACTGTTTATAAATCAATTAATTTCTAAAATAAAAAATAACACTAAGTTTAAGTACAGTCACAAAAATATTAGTATTAAAATAATAAACATGTTGTACTTGTACTGGAAATAATTAATATGAAGTAAGTACATCAAAGATTATTCCATTAAATTCTAGGTACATGAGCATTATACATTTACTTATAGCTTATCTATTAACTCTGAGTTAGATATCAATACAAACATCAACTTATATACACTAATAACATCAACTGTGTAATAAATTCTTCATTTTAATGTTATTGGTACCTAAGCAATTATGGTCAAATATCTTACAACATTTATTTACAATTAAATTTTTAATGACATAGATGTAGTACATATATATTTTTAAATGGTCCTAAATAAACAGATAGAAAATTTGCCAAACTAAATTTATGTCATAACCAGTTCTATACCTAAGCACAAACAAATTTCAATGTAAGGTTGAATTACACCCGGAACCTAAGATTACCGACTGACAACAATAATTAATTTCTTGAATTAAACTGTTTAAATTTCTTTATATGCTGGTTTGTATTTCTATCTGGATTAAGCCACTAATAGACAATAGTTAAAACTTATTATTGTATGCATCTTGTATATAGACCCATTACACTTATCTATAAATAAAGATTTATTTGGGAAAATAGATAGGCAAATTATGAGTAAGAAGTGTGGAATAGATTAGCCTAGGGGATTGCCTAATGTTATATTAATGATTATAAGATTTATTTTAAAGAAAATAGAGTAAAGACTATATAAAGCACAATGAATGCCAATATCTAAAATATAAATTATAAAGGCCCCACTTAGTTTTTAAGCACATACACTTTACATTTAATTATAAAATCAATGCAACTTTCAGTATTGTCTCATGAATAATCCAAGAAATAGAAATTGTAATCTATTTACTGTGGGTTCAAGCAGAAAATTCTTAATATAGAGAGATACTGTAAGAAAGTGAATTTCAAGTTAAATTTACAGTATGAATTTAATCCATATAGCCCATTTAACTGTTTTTTCTATAACGATATTTTACAAACTATTTATTGAATTAGAATGCTTTTATAATGTTTTTGAATTTAGGTAAAAATTTATGTTACTTATAGAATTTTTAAGAAAAGTGTTTCATACAAAAGTAATCTAAGTGAATTATAAAATATTTAAAAAAATAACTTGTTTACTATTTTCACTGTATTTAATAGAAATGTTTATAATAGCTATGTGTAAACTTCATTTTGTTTGCTTTTTATTATAATTAAAGATCATTAAAAAATATTTATTTAAATATAATCAGCAAATCTTTTCATGTTGAAATGAAATTATATTCATAATTAACATATATTACACTAATATAATAACAAAATGAAATTATTTTTCATTGATAACTTGTAACTAAAGCAAATAATCATTCCAAAGTATTTGAAATTCCAATCTCATCGAGACAAAAAATATTTATCTCATTTTATTTTGAAGTTAGTTAACACTCTTAGTGAAAATAATGAGGTTTAGAATAGTATTTATTATTTCTATTAACTAAATATTATATGATGTATTATCTATACTTGTAATTAAATAGATCACAATAGGTCATTAATGTTACCCAAAATGCACTTTTAATATAGTGCTAAGAGTAACTAATTACTTATGCGTAACTAATAATATATGATTGAAATTCACCACTAAATTTACTAAAACTCCTCCCAGTCACCAACTATAATTCTTACTTGAAATTTATTCCTATCCAAATTTACCTTAATTCATGATAGTTATTAAGTATAAAGCTATCATTGTTTCCGTAATTCAAAGAGAATCAATATTTTAAATTGCCAAACACTTTTTCATTATTTCTCCTCCTTCTCTCTCTTTCTAAGTGTTATAAATGTATGTACATATACACAACATAGATACACATACATATATAGAGAAAGTCGTCTAATTTGGACCACTCAAGAGCATCATTCTATGGTTCTGACTATCCATATGCACAGATTTCATTGTTGTTTTGGCTATTTTGAAAAAAAAAAATTACCAGCATATGTAAGCCTTAGCATGGAACCACCCGCCTCACAGGTGGATAAAGTTTCATCTTTTGTCAGCTATAGGGTCGAAATTCATCCTTTCCCACCAAACTTCTAGCAGAGTCTCAGTTGTTTATTAGCTTTTACGAGGAGAGTGTATTTGTTCAGTTCAAGTTTTGTATGGTGTTTGGAGGAATCGTTTTTTTAAGAAACTAAACCGCCTCTTAGACGGACATAACTTGAAACATAAGTAAATCTACCTGCTTCACGAGCGGATATTCCTTTTAGTATATTTTATTTCCTTGCATGCGTGTTCTAATTGCCATAAACAGTCATTTGCATAATTTCTTGAACTGAGTACTTCAATTTTATAGATATTTTATCCTAAAAAAGTGGTATTGAAGTGTTTTTTTCTGGAATTTCAGGAGAAAAATGATAAGAGTACCAAGGAATGTTTCATCATGAACAAAAAATGTATTTTCTTAATTTCGCTTATATTTTATATGTTCCTGTGAATTTTGTTAAGCATTGTGTCTTTGTGCATGAGTAATCTAGTTCTTTGGAGGTTCCTATTGTTGTTATTATATGCTGTAATTTTCATTATGTTTCGTATCAGTTAAAAAATATAATTTATAATTACTTATATTTTGTATGTTAATATATTTTATATAATCATTTTTCAAAGTCTTGTTCCTTTTATTTTTTGAAGATTCCTATTTTTTATACACTATTGTTTCTCTTATCTTTTATAATATTAAAAAAAAATTTTCTCCTGAAATACTTTAGAAGGTTCAAATAATAATTATCTGGGATCAAATTAGTAAGTTGCTGAAAAATGATAGCTTACAGTGAAAACTTGAACAAAAAGTGACGTTACAGTTTAAGAGGTGGGTGTTCCCAATTATGTATGCAATAATAGATGTTCTCTGCTAAGGATTATATTAAGTCATCGTTTACTGTTAAGCATTTTTTCCAATATTCGTAAGTTTCAAACCAGTTTATTTATGGAGTCAATATTGTGTTTTTCAATTTTCTTTGTATCCATAATTGGACCAAAGACAGTTCCCTTATTTTTCATTGTAGACTTCAGCAACAAAATAATTTCAAATCTTTGATTCATACAATCATTCTTTTCTAAAATTATGTGTGAAGGAGGTTATTATGGACTATGGATATCAGATGATTTCCATCTGGCAGTTCAAGGAGTACTTATAGGAGATAAATGGCTTGGTGAAGCAACCAAAAGGTATTCAGCCCCTAAAACAATTTTGAGGTAGCACAAGAAGAAAAATTTAGCAGAAAAAATACTTAACTGGGCAAGTTCCAGGCATTAAAAACCAGAAATTCATATGGATCATTTGAAGTTACATTTATTTAAAAAATTGAAAATTTATATAAGGCAAGTTGGGGTCAGTGCATACTTTGGGCGAGTGCATATATGGGGATTAATTTCAAATCTATTTTGTTTGGAGAACTGCCTTCTATTGGAATTCGAAGAGAATAGGAATAAAATAGAAGTAAATAGTAAAATTCCGATAAATGGCAGCCCTCCCAACAAACTATATTGGAAATAAATCCCCATATATGCACTTGCCCCGAGTATGCACTTACCCCGATTTTATCTTAACTCCTTTTTTTTTTTTTTTTTTTTTTTTTTTTTGTGAACCTGAAAATTTTCATAAATTTATTATTAAAGGTGAAGCAGAAAAAAGCTTAATCTTGGAAGTGTTACAATATGGGCTACTTTGTCCAATATAAAATTATTAACAACAGTATAATAGTAGTTTTGACAATTTCTTTGACCCTTTCAGAGCACAGTAGTATAAATATTGAATTTAAATTTCTCATTTTAATAACTAAAATAGCATAATTTAAACTTTATGGTTATTGAATTTGAAACTAATTCTATTTAAGTAATATAGACCTAATCCATTGGGAAAACTATGGGGTAATATTTCTTATTATCACTTTACATGACAGTATTAAGATATTATCAAAAACCACAGCTCACAAAGTTAACTCTGTAAACAAGCTTTAAAAACTTTTAAACTATTAAATAATGCAAGTGCTTATTGTCGCATATTATTATCAATCAATACCTAACTTAAACAAAGCTCAGTTTATTTTATAATTTTTTAGAACTTTATTTTAATACTATTGAATGCTATAACAATGAAACCTATAACTATTTGGTTATTGTAATTGTTATGTTATTCAATTAGACACCAAGTGTATATATATATATATATATATATATATATATATATATATATATATATATATATATATATATATAGATATATAGATAGATAGATAGATAGATAGATAGATAGATAAAAGAACTTTATTCTGGGACTAGGTCCCTTAAGAATAACATGAAGGAACCAATAAAACAGTAACATTATCTGGCCATAAGACTATATATATATATATATATATATATATATATATATATATATATATATATATATATATATATATATACACATATAATATATATATTCTTGTTTGATCAAAGTCAATCATCGATCAATAAGACTGTGTGACTTATGTTTGTATTTTATATCATTTATACAACTATCCTCAGACAATCACTATTTTCTAACTCAATGAATTGTTTTAACTGACAACAATTTAAAGTATCAGGGCCATTGCAATTCAGTTTCCAACGCTAGAATATTTAGCTTTTCAAATAATAATTAATAAACTATTTAAGAAAACAAGCCGGTATAACAATTTTATTTTGATATCATTGTTTTTAAAAAAACAAATTCTTTAAATTCGCAGAGATATTAAACTAACTGTTTTCATTAACCTTATTTTTGTGTTTTCTGTACTAACATATCATATATTACCAACCCAAATTTTTATGTGAAGTTTTGAACTATTTTACTTGTATCAATGTAAATAATATCTAATTAATATTTTTTCAAGGATGAATTTACAGGGTTGGATTATTTATGGAGAATATGTTTTTCCACTATTTGTTTATAGTTTGGAATTTCTTTTTGTTTAACTAACTTTTTGCAGTACTTATTGTTTACAGAAATTTAAATTTCAGATCAACATTATTTCAGGTTTATAATATATTTGTACTTCCAAAAAAAGAGATGATATAAGAATAAAATAAACAAATACTGTTTAGCTTGATAATAATAATTATTATTATTATCATATTATTTATTATTATATGAATTAATGTATTTGGCTTATTAAGAGTTTCATCAGTATTAATAAAATAAAAGTAGTAGAATTATAAAACATATAATTGTTTTATTGTTTATCGTTAAATGTCTGCAGATATTTAAATATATCACACCTACATTCAACACAACCATTACTTTTATAATATGGTGCATGCAATGTTATTATGCTTTATATTTATTTTCTATTTCATTCAGTTTTCAGACATAAGAAGTATATTTAGAATTATAAATTAATATTAAAAAAATAAATAAATTACATTTTCCCCAAACCATTTAAAATTAATTAATTAATAATATATTAATATTATAATTATAATGAATATTAATGGCCTTGTTCTTTATTCTTGCATCTTATAAAAGGGAAAAGATGTAGCTACCTGTTTGCAGGATATATATTTATTTATATATACTTATATGTGTATATAACTGTATCATATATATGTATACATATGATGAATGTACATGAAAAACTAATTTTTTTTAATGCTATTTATTGTCAAATTGTTGTTGATGATAGTGTGATTTTAGATTTTTTTTTTCTATTTGTTCGAATAAGCATCTTTTTTCTACCTTTATTTGTGAAGTTCATTGATTAAAAAAACATATCCTACAGCATTAGCAAAGAACACTAATATAATAATCTAAAGTAGTCTATTTATTTCAAGATAAATAAATAAAAATTCTTCTTAAAACTAGTTAAAATGAGAAAAGATAATTTTCCTACTTTCTTTATATATTAATTAATAATAATACTATGCGAAAAAGGCACCACTTTCTGATATCATTCTAATTGTTCAGATTTAAAAATAATGAAATAAAATCGTATATAGTTGAATATTTTTTTAATTATCAAATATATATTTACACATTTTTTCGATTGTCTAAGGAGAATGATTAAAAAATCAACTCACATATTCTTCCCTTGTAGATGATAATAGTTATACCTAATTGACAAATATGGCTTAAAACCCAGTGTAAATTTAATACTAAACATGTATCTTAAAAAATGTCATCTGTAAAATTCATTTGCAAGATATGGGTTATAGGAAGAGATAATCCTGGAATAATGGAACCATCTAACAATTTTCAAGGAATAATAGTACAAGCTCTCCTATGTTTTGTTCCTATCAAAATGATATGAATTCTTACATTGTCACACTTCAACCACTTGTTCAAATATTTATAAATGTATATATTTTATTAATTTGAATACTTATTTAAAATATTTTTGTTGATTATATTCACTGTAGTAAATTAGGTTGTAAAATATCTTAAATGAAACTAAAAAATTAATTTTGTAAAATATTAGCTGAAAATTTTATTTATTGGAATTGATAGAATAAGAAGACACGCTTTACTAATATTTTCATCTATATTTAGCAAGGAAAAAGTAATAAGGAATAAAGTTAAATAAAACATTGTTTCTGTAATGTTAATCAACTAATTAGTAATGCAATTAATATATTAAGCTTAAACAAAATCAATCAATGGTCAGGATAATTAATAAATATTTCTTAAGATTTATCTTTTTCCCTTCTGATTATTGGCTCTTGAATTTCATTCAATACTTTTGAATCCGATATGGTGTTGCTTTTTAAAAAATATTATAGATATAATGTAAAATGTTTTAAGAAAATAGGTTCTTTAATAATTTATTTTACAAGTTAAGCAGCTAATAGAAGTTCACAAATTTATGGTTTCTTTTAGCAAACAGCAATTAGATTAAAGCTCAATGAGTATAAAATATAGCTTTTAGGAAGCATATTTACACCTACATCTATCAAACTTTTAGAAAGAGCTTAATAAATGGTAATGAAACTGATAGCAACTAAAGCAGCAACTACTGGTCTGCCTGGTCTTAACAGATTTTTTTTTTCTTTTCTTCCTCTTTGAATATTCCCCAAATTCATTTACTTTAAATATTTTTTAAAGTACAATATATGTACACATATTTCTTTTAACCTACTCATAGCAATCACAGAGCTTAAAATGTATCACAGCCAAGTTTTATTATACTGATTTTAAAACTAAAACAATATAGTGAGCATTTTCCCAAATTAAAATGTACTTCTTATATAAAATAAAATACTTAAATAAAAGTAAATACAAAAAGTAGCTTAAATAATTATTTATTATTATTTTAAATAATGGAGAAAAAAAAGGGTAATCTTTATCTTGATAAAAAAAAGTTACCATTTGATGGCATTTATAAGTCTTTTTAACCAATTTATGATTGGGTAAATCTTAAAGAGCATTTCAAAACCTAAGACATTTAACCCTTTAAAGGCCAAGAGTTGAAAAACTTTAAAAAAGTTTTTTTTTAATACTTATTGGGTAGTAAACGTGGGAATACTATGTTTGTAAAAAAATTAAAAATGATAAATCAATTTTTATGGGCATTTAAACTTTTGGTATCCATA